>JAJAGP010000134.1:334190-584190 GCA_025084515.1 Ancistrus triradiatus
ATTATTTTGTTACAGCTCAGGGATAAATTAGATGACTATTTAATATTATTTAACAGGTGGTTCTCATAGTGGATGTGTTGGATGTGGGAGAAATTTTGACAAGTAACGACCTGGGCCACTTTAACAAGAAAGCCGAGTTGGCCCATCTCCGAAACAACAAGGCTTGTGGGGTGCTCCTGCTCAACAGCGGTCCGAGAGGGGACAAACGAATCCCAAGTGCTGCCCTTTTGAGTCCTGAGTGGTGGACCGATGCCCCGTCCAGGGTAAGCATCGACCTGCGTCCTCTGAATTCCACAATAGGTTCTGGACCCCTCGCAAGCAACCCTAACCACGCCAAGGAGCATTGGCAGGAAACGAGTGAAAGAAGAGAACCATCAAATCAATTGTGCAATACATAATACAACCCTACAAAATAATAATAATAATGCTAAACAAATTTCATTCTGCTCTCGCTTGCAAATAAGGTCAGGTTGACCTTCGCCTCTGAGAGCTCACACACACACCCAGATGTAAATTAAATCTGTTTTCTGGCATCACACTCAATCAAGGAGATAGGTGATTACGTTTTGCCGGTGTGTTTTGTGAAGGCTTTGATATGCACAAACACAGATTTAAATGCGTAGCGAGTGTGTGTACGCGCGAGCCTGGCTGAAAGGTGATTAGAATGCCCGATCATGGCTATGACTGTAGGGCCGCAGCTGGGGAGCAGGAACATCAGTCATTATGCATTTTCAGGGGAGTGTAATTGTGAGCGCGCAGCGGCATGTCACTGGAGGTATAATCATATCTGCTTACATTAGCGGTCAGTTATCCTGACACGTACACCCCCGCGCACACCCCCGCGCAAGCGGGACGCTCAGGTCTCATTACCTCAGCTAACTCACATGCGCTGACACTTCACAGACTCGGCACATTCCTGCGCTGCTCCACTCCCACACGGACATGCACTCTCCAAAACTCCGTCCAACTCCTAAATTTAGCAGATCTGAAGATCAGGACGGGATGGAGTCGGACCTTTAAGTGCTGTGTGGAATCGGGGCGATCGGAGCTCAGCACCTGAATTCAGATAGCACTGAAGGACTCACATACAGTGATGAATAGATGGATGGATGCTGTAGAGGAATGGATGGATGGATAGGTGGGTATGTGGGTGGGTATGTGGGTGGGTGGGTATGTGGGTGGGTATGTGGGTATGTGGGTATGTGGGTGGGTGGGTGGAATAAGAAGTTTGGGAGAGGGGCTGGAAGGGTGAGTGGATGCAAGGATAGAAGGGTGCCGATGGATGGATAGATAAATGGATGGAAGGATAAATGGATGAATGGTTAGATAGACAGAAACTATACATTTCGATAATATTGTATGGATGGGTGGCTGGGAAAACAGATCGACAGTTGGGTGGATGGATGAATGGATAGATGGATGAGAGGGTGGGTAGTTGAAATCAGTAGGCTGGGAGAGTGGCTGGAAGGGAGGATGAAAGACTGTTTGGGTGGGTATCAGAAAGGATCAGTGGGAGCATAGATGGATGGGAGAGTGGGAGAGTGGGTGGCAGACTGGGTGGGGGAGAGGGCAGAAGGGTGCTGATGGATTGACAGATGAATAAATGGAAGGTTTGGTAGATGGATGGATGGATGATTGGGTGGATGGATAGATGGGTAAATAGATGGATGGTTAAACAGAAAATATACAATTAGATAATACTGGGCGAATGGGTTGGTGGGAGGATGGACGGAGGGATGGATGGATAGATAAGAGGGTGGTTAGTTAAAATCAAAAGGCTGGGAGAGTGGCTGGAAGGGTGGATGGAAGGTTGTTTGGGTGCGAGAGTGAAAGCATCGGTGGATGGGAGAGTGACAGAGTGGGTGGCAGGCTACATTTACATTTACATTTACATTTACAGCACTTAGCAGACGCCCTTATCCAGAGCGACTTACAATTGATACAGTCTTACAATCCAAGCAATTGTGGGTTAAGGGTCTTGCTCAAGGACCCAACAGTGGCAGCTTGGCTGAGGGGGGATTTGAACCCTGGACCTTCTGGTTCATAGTCCTGCACCTTAACCACTAGGCTACCACAGTCCACTAGGCTAGGTGGAGGAGAGGACAGAAGGGTGCTGATGGATTGATAGATGAATGAATGGAGGGTTTGGTAGATAGATGGATGGATGGATGGCTGGATGGAAGGGTGGATAGATGGTTGGGTGGATGGATAGATGGGTAAATAGATGGATGGTTAAACAGAAAATATACATTTAGAAAATATTGGATGAATGGGTTGGTGGGAGGATGGATGAATGGATGGATAAATTGATAGATGGATGGATGGTTGGTTTTGTGGCTGGCTGGATGAAAAGACGGATGAATGATGGATGGATGGTTCGATACATAGATTTATTAATCTCACAGAATATTCACTAACAGATTGCTTGAAATGATCTGCCAGCTTATTTGTACAGTTACAGTTAAGTGTGTGTGTGTGTGTGTGTGTGTATTTGTGTGTGAGATTACATACAAAAGCAAAGCTCTTTCTCGGACCATTCCAGCAGGCTTGTGCAGGATTCGAACCCTTCCCAAGGACACAGACGTATGTGATATTTTATTCGCCCCCCACTCTCCCTATATGAATTTTTTTAAGGCGAGCATTCCCATGTAGCCTGTAGGGATTAGGCCTAATGACAGAACTTAATTATATTAAGTGTAATTTTTAAAAACAGTTCACGAACTGCAAATTATACTTAAGATCACTCCTTAATGCTCTTACCCGTAATTACGGGTCTTAATATTGTATAAGAAATGAAGGAGCGGCACAATAAACAGAGCTAGACGAGAAACAAATGGAGAGTGTGACCAGACGCTTGTTCTTTTAAGTTCATTTCTTTTTTTTGTCTGAGCAAAAGTAATAAAATTGTAAAAAAAAAAAGACGTATTAAGGGCTGCCTGTGTTATTAGCTTCTATGTGGTTAGTCATGAGTTTAAGCAGCATTCCAGTAAAGGTAGTGGGACATTAATGGAGGGATTATAGGAGGGATTTTTTAATCTTATGTAAGATGCAGATTCTAGAAATACAATTTCCACTGCAAGATCATGATACAGTGACTGGAAACTAGAGGAAGCTAAAGCAGTGATAAACTGAAAGAGTTTATTTTAATAGTGTGTGTATGTCACTACCCCATGCCATCTACAGCTAGGAATTTAGGCATTTAGGCGACACCCTTATAGAGGGCCACTTAAAATCCAGAACAATACAGTCCAAGCAATTGTGGGTTAAGGGCCTTGCTCAAGGTCCCACCAGTGGCAGCTTGGCAGAGGTGGGATTTGAACCCTGGACCTTCTGTTCCATAGGCCAGTACCTTAAACGCAACGGTCCACAAGACAGCTATATAGACAGATGGACAGACTGACTGAGAAACAGGACTGCAGGTGGTGCAAAAGTCTTAGGCCACCATTAGATTTGTTGTTTAGCAGTGGTATAATGACCTTATGTAACATATTGGCAACAACTAGACCCAAACATTTTGAACTTCAATTAGCCTCTTTCCCAATGATCTTCTTTCCAATCTTTGTGAGCTTTGCACATCTCACCCTGTTCCTCTTCACAAAAAGTGGTTTGTAGGTTGCTACCTTTCCTGATTAAGATCCTCCGGACTTGGCAAAAACGGTCAGAGCATGCTACTGCTATAATTTCCTGGATTTTCTGGTTGCATTCTAATAAAGAGACTAAGAAATATTTACATATGGTCATTAAACCATTGCTAAAACCACGGTATATCTAAACTAATGGTGGTCTAAGACTTTTGCACAGGTACAGAAGTCCCACACACTGCAACCTTCTGTTCTATAAATGTTCAGTCTTTAAGTATGTAGGTCTTTGACCTAATATCCCATGAGATATATTAATAGATCTGCCATTAAAAAAACATCGAAGACTCATTTGTATGATACTGGCTGTTACATGATGCCATCTTCTTGCCTATTTGCGTAGCCATAATTAGAGCCGGAGCTTTATCTCTTTTCTAATCATCTGTATTAAGGGTCAGCCCTTGTTTGGCCAAAGGACTCTCAACCCTCTCAAACAATGAGAACAAGAGGGTTACCGGCCATTGTTCGTTTCATTTCGAGGCTCTGAGCCATTAATCTGGTCGAATTCTCCTTTCCTTGCCCCTCTAATACCCTATCAAAGGGTCGGGACCGGGGCTCGTTCATTCACAAGCACAGGCGTTATTCAAAGCCGAGTAAAACAGCATAGTGAGAAAGTGTGAAATGGAATCTGAAAAAGGTTTAGAAGCCCAATTATGAACTTATCCGCTAGTATAATTATACTCGTTTTTTAATGTGCGTTTTAAGGGAGAGCCTCTTAAGGAATTTCAGCCAGCAATGGTTTGGTGTAGTTTCCCCGCAGTAAGCACAACAAGAAGTGGATTATTTGGCCAAAAACTTGTCCACAGTTGTCACCCAAAACCAATGGCGTTGATACATTGGTGCCATCTTCTATTGTTCGGGGGAAGGCTGTCCATTCCATTTCGGATCATGGCTGTTGACATGTGCTGTTTGCATTCTCGTTTACTCCAAAAGTGTTGGAAGGACTTGAGGTCAGGGCTTTTCGTGAAATCCAGTCGAGTTCTTTCTCACCAATTTCTTTCGAGGATGCAACTATTCGTGGCGACAGCTCGGATGCATCCAACCATCAAATTCAAAACAGCAAATCCAAGAGGCCTAGTTAAAAGCCGTCAAATGAATGAATTCTCCTCCTCAAAGCTGTACAGTCGGTACATTGGGTCCAGTAGTATGCCTCTGTGCACACCCAGATCAATCCAGTTTTCCCAGAGTCCAACGGTTTGCTTTACACCACTCCAACTGACGCTATTCATGGAGATCTTAGGTTCAGCTGCTGTTCACCTCACGAGTCCTCATATTTTGAGCTTCCATAGCCAGGTTGGAACTCAGTGGGTGGTTCCATTCTGTGGTTGGTGTGACCTTCAAGGCTGTGGTGTTGTTGTTTCATGAAAGCTGCCGTTGACTGGGTTGGCTCCATATTATTTTTAATGCAGTAGAGTCGACTCCTGGTGACCATATGGAGAGTGTTTTTCAAGAATATTCTGCCTTCCATTGGAGTCTTTAGGTGTCTCGGTGCTTGCTCTTTCCCCTTCAGCTATTCCAAGCATAATTGTTTGGATTGGTTATTTGGCCTTTCTAGTGAAATGTAAGGTTTGATTTGATCAATGATTCATTTGTTTCATTCAAGTTCCAGTTTGTTTACTGTGTAGTTTTACAGCCCCAAATCAGCAAATGTAGGGATAAAAATGCAAACTGAAAAAAATGCGGTGCTGCTTACATTTGCTTCGACTTTTATTTCATTGCAGACAGTATGAAACGAAGATATTTCATGTTGTTGTCATTTCATTTCATTTCATTTGTTAATAAAAATCCATTCCTGAATTTCAGGCCTGCAACACATTCAAAAACACATTTCTAGACAGCAATTTAGGCCTAGAAATGAGGAAAACAACTATATAATGTTGCAGTTTCAAACAGGTTAGATCAAGAAGTGATTATGATCATGATCTGGTACAAAAACAGTATCCATGAAAACCAGAGATAACATAGATGGACAGAGGATCTCCAGTTTGTCACCAAGTGTGTGAGAAAATGACTGAAATGTTTAATAGCAATTTTCCTCAAAGAAATACTGGAAGAGGTTTTCATATTTCTTCTTCTACAGCACATATCATTAAATGATTCAAAGAATCTGGAGGAATTTCGGTGGATAAAGGGTAAGGGCACAAGCTTATACTGAAAAGGGGCCCTGCATCAAGAACCACCATTCATCAATAGCTGATAGAACCACATGCACAATGGATTACTTTGGCAAACCTTTATCAAGCTCTACAATACAGTGTTACATTCACAAATGCCACTTAAAACGTTACTGTGCTAAAAAGAAGCCCTATTTCGACCACGTCCCAAAGTGGCGTCGACTTCTCTGGGCTCGGAGGCATCTGGGATGGACCATCACACAGTGGATACAGGGATTGCGCTCAGACCCATCAGTATTCCAGATCTTTTTTCTTAGGAAGAAA
Organism: Ancistrus triradiatus; assembly: GCA_025084515.1. Taxonomy (NCBI): domain Eukaryota; kingdom Metazoa; phylum Chordata; class Actinopteri; order Siluriformes; family Loricariidae; genus Ancistrus; species Ancistrus triradiatus. The sequence continues at coordinate 340,267 of JAJAGP010000134.1, forward strand.
TGGAAGCCATGTGCTTCAGCCCAATGACCAAAAAAAAAAAGAAAGAAGTGGATTGTTATCAGGAACAAGTCCAAAAGCCAGGCTCTGTCATCTTATGGGGTCGGATCAGGGCCCTTAGCAAAGGTCATTTACACTTCTGTGATGCAGCATTAATGCAGAAAACTACATTTTATAGATTTTAGAGCAACTCTAGCAAAATAAGCTGACGTCAAGACGTCATCTTTTCCAGGGACGTCCATGCATTTTTAACATAATGCAAAACAAACCAAATCAGAAAACTTTAGGACTGAAATATGCAAATCCCTTCCAATCTTTCTTTGAGGAACATTGTTTTTAATCCATTTGAACAATTTTCTCATGCATTTGTTGACAAATTGGAGATCCTCTGCCCATCTTTACTCCTCAAAACCTTTCCCGGATGTTTCTTTTGCACCAAATCATGATTACAATCACCTGCTTGAAATGACACCATTATTATTTTTTTACGCCCTTACTAGCCCTAAATTGCCCTCATCCCCAAAGTGTTTTCTTCCCAATCTTCCATACCGTACCAACTTTTTCTGATTTGGGGTTACACCAGCCTAGTAATGAGCCTACAATGCAAGAAACTGTGCGTTGAATTCGCTGTACGGTAGGTCCACCTCATAAAATTTCCAGTTACTGTGACTACATCATAATGGATGAACTAAATACATGCTCGTTGATTTGAAGCCTTTGAAGACGCTCATATTTCAACCATTTTAACATTTCTTGTAAAAATTGACAGACTGTATATATTTCCTCCAGTCCCTTATGATCATCGGCGAACTTCCTGCTGTGACGGACTTCTAATGTTGCATATTTATTCGCCGTTTCTTGACATCTCCTGCTTTGCCTGCGTCTTTTATGATCATCTAGGTAGGGCGCCTTAGATCTGATGTCAAAAACTTTGGAGTCTTTAATCATAATTTGTTTGCGTGCAGATGATTTTCTCCGAAGAAATGATTTATACTGTATGTTTAATTATAAGGCTACTTGCTTATTTCCACACTTTTATCAAAGTTTTCCAATTTGGTGTAGACTGATTCTAATGATGAAAGCCCGGTAATGAAGAATGTCTTAAGCTGGGAACTCTGTCGCGTACCTTTTTGCGTATGCCACCTATTCCATTGGAGTCAAAGACCACCCTCGGTTCAGGAAGGCTTTCAGACCTGCGTAGGCGTTTTCACTTCATTAAAAACAGAGTTTTGAGGCCGCAAGCTCTTTAGCACCGGCAAGATGAACGAGTTACTGTCACCAAAACCACATCAGAGCAAAGTAGGAAGTTCTGAGAAGTTCAACAAAACACACACCAGAGAGTTGGAGCGAGTGATTAAGAAGGATTGGACATCTATGGTGGCTTTGCAGATGCTTGGACTGGCTACTTTAACTGATCACCTACCCGACAATGGGATATCCAATGTCGAAAGTTATTGGTCATCTGCAGGCCATGTTGTTTCCCCAATCTGGTCCTCAGCAATGTCGTATTTTTCTCATTTTATGTCATTTGTCCCCTAGCTGCCAGTTGGGGAGGAAGTATTTTGGGTTGTGCTCTTCAGAAACAGCTCTTTATTTCTGCCCCAGATGAAAACATATGCTATCCAGTAAAAAAAAAAAAAAACATGCCTGCCTTTTGTATTGTCACTGAGACCACAGAATATACACATCATCTTTGATTGGACAACTCAGTACGGACCAAAAAAATTATATGTAGAGCAGAGTGGGCCATCACAGAGTTGGTCCAATGCGCTTCCATGGAGTTCTGAGCATAGGGTGACTAATTTTCATCCATTCAGTCATCCTTCCTTGCTGCAATGCAGGTCTAAACCCTGGACAGGGTGCCAGTGCATCCCATGGCAACACAACTAGGGGTAGGTACCCAGCCCAACTACTCCCCATCTCCAGAGGAAACCCACATAGTGTTTCCATGCACAGTTATCTGATTATTCAAGTGGTCATTTAAACAGCATACGAGAAATCAGATTAAAAAATCCGATTAGAAAATTTTTTATTTTAGCTGGGTAACCTGGTTGCCAGGTTCTCTTATTTTAAGAAACTTCTCTCCTTTGCAGCTTGTTTCCAAAAAAAGAGAGTGTTGCAGAAACAGCTAGCAAAATCAAACACAGTTGCCAGGTCCACTTACTCTAAGAGACTTTGCTTCTTTGTTTCCATATACCTTGTTGCATATATACTGTATATTTCTGTGGATCTGGCAAGCCTAGAATTAAATCCAATATTTTTGGGGAAACTCTTTTGGTAGGAAATTAAGAATTTTATGATTTAATTTGTTATTTACAATTTCATTTTATTATTTAAGCCGATTACAATCAGTGTTTCCAGTCTGTGCGTATGCCCGAGCCTTCCCACACGGTTGCCAGGTCTGTGTGTTTAAAAGACTTGGCTTTATTTGGCCTCGCCAACACTCACAGATGAATAATTTGATTATTTAATATTAAAGTTTGAACTTTATGTCACATATTTCTATGAGATGATTGGCTGGTTACAGAGAAGAAATCCAATTATTGCACAAGTTGTGTAAACCGGGAGGTTTCCCATTATCGGATCGCTCAATTGCATGTAAACTCGTTGATTAGGATTACCGACAAAATCGGATTTTCTGCAGTTATCGGACTATTAAGTGTGCATGTGAACGAACTCTCTTTCAGAGGATAAGTGATCTTGCAAACCATACCTGATTATTGCTGTTGACACTTTCACAGGTGGAAACCATTGGACCTCCTTTGGGCTGTTCTGACAACTGGAGGCTCAATCGTTAAGGCTCTGGACCCGTAACCATAAAGCTGTGAGTTTGACCCCGACTCTGTTAATCTATTCCCGTTGGGTTCTTGGAAAGGACCCTTAACTTTCAAATTCTCAACTCATTTATAAGTCTTTTGGATGACAGTTCCTGCTCTTATAAATGGCTCTGAAGGCCACTGTTGGTCGTTGTAGCTTCTTGCATGGTACCAGCATGTAAACAGAAAGTTTCTGTGGATGAGCCTAACAGAGCTGAGGTTCCAGCTCAGAATAACAAGCCCCGTCTTCTCCGACCTTCGCCCGTCACTGTCTATCTGGACTAACCAGGCATGACTTCCTTCTCCTCTTTTACAAGGCTGGAAGTGGCTAACTGGGTCATGTTAAAGGTGGACTGGGCTGGTCATCGTGCATCATAATGACTTAGTCACTGGTTGCTCTGCCTCTCCTATTCCGTCTCTTTCGACCCACACGGGTGTGCCCAGAGGGACGGCCAATAAAGGTGGTATCTTCGCAAGGCAAGGCATTGTGTAGCCAATGGCTCGGCCAATCATAAGCAGTTAAGACGATGATCTTGACGAGGTTTACTTGCTGATGTTCTGTAGATCAGCAGTGCAGATAGAGGCATGAGTAGAGCTGACAAGATGACTTGGTTTATATGACCGATAGGCATGTCTGCTCTATGTAATATATATCTGTTTGATGATGTCATGTCACGGTTGGCCGCTAAGCATCCTGGAAAGCCGCACATACTTTCTTTTGCCTCGGATGAATCATACTTCAAATCAACCTAAGTATGTTCGGCGATGACGCTAAGCAGCCGAGTGTAACCTTGAACATGACTTTTGTTTGGAAGAGCTGCATATTTCTTATGATCTCAGAGGGCCGGGGCAGCCCTTTAGTCCTTATCTGTCAAATCCCAAATCCTCTCAAACCTCCTTTCTGACTCGAAAGTTCCAGTCATAATTTCAGTCAGATACCTCAGTGCTCAGGAGGCTGGGAAATCCTGTCTGTTATTTCGGTAGCTGGCATGTATACAGCATGCTCTGATCTAGAAATCTGATAAAGTTGGATTTTCCTCAGTAATCCGATTTCTCAGAGCATGCATTTCCTTACTACAATTTCAATTGGTTTTCTCAGTCTGCTCATGGTCCAACTGCCAGGTCCTCTCATTATAGGAAACTTTGCTTGTTTTCAGCTTGTTTCCATAAACCTGGTTGCTTATTTATCTCGCTGGATCTGGCAACACTACATTTAAATGCAGCACCCGCAAAAGGGCTACCGAAGACTTTTGGGGAAACTCTGAAATGCAGTGTATGCTCGAGGGAATTTAGAATTTGATTATTTCATTATTATTTAATAATCCAGAAAAAAATGCGTTTACATGCACTTAATAATCCGATAACTGCAGAAAATTCGATTTTGTCAGTAAGGCAACGAGTTTACATGCACTTAATCAGCCAATAATTTCACAGGGTAATCAGCCAATAATCTCACAGAAGGATGTGATGTAAACTTTAAACTTTAAAATACAAACTTTAATAGTTAAATAATTAAATTCTTCATTTTGAGCATAGGGTGCTGCGCTTAATTCCAGGGTTGCCAGATTCAGTGAGAAAAAACAACAACCTGGTATATGGGAATGAGGCTAAAAGAAGCAAAAACTCTTAGTATAAGCAGACCAAGAACTCGTGTCTCTGGAGCTGTGAGGTGACAGCGCTAACATGTACGTTATTCAAATTTCCGTTCAGGAGTTCAAAAAGAACGCGAGTGATTGGAAGAACAATCCACTTTGAATCCATGAGGTTAATTTGTGCACGGTCTCGTCTCTGTCTTCAGTCGGGAGGGATTTTGGACTACGAGGGTCCCTGAAGTCCTGTCAGGAGCAGGAGCAGTCCTCGCTGCCCGGCTTATCCGTTGCGTCCCCCCGGTGCCGTATGCAAATGGAAGGTATGCAGAGATCTGATGCTTTTATTTAGGAAATATGCCCTGCGGCGTCTCTCGGCTGAGAGCTCTGTTTCGAGCGCGAAATAAATAGTTGTTAAAAGGATCGGACGAGTTTGTATCTTAGAAGATGAAAAGCTAATTGACATGAATAATTTATGGTAATGCAATATTTTATAGAAATCAAACAGAGTGAGCGAGAGCGAATGAATTAAAGCAAAGTTCAAACATCTCCTATTATGGGCCGACCTCGGAATATTCATAAGAAATGATTTCCTCTGGATTAGCCCGAGTCTTTAATCTTATTGTGCCTCGTGTCCTCAGGTCAATGAACTACAATTACTATCCAGCACCAGAAGGACTCTCTGAGGTATTACACACCCATAAATGATTCATTCCTTCGCTGAGGAAACAGACGTGACGATGTAGGAACATGGCGCTCAGCCTGGAAGTGTGGCGTTAAACAATTTCATATGGAATCATCGCTGTGTGGTAAAACCAGCCTTGTGTGACATTGTGTGTACAGCCACTGTGTGCACATGGATGGATATAAGTTACAATCTCTATATATACTTTTTTTAACATTTTAACCCGACCTCTCTTAGTCAGCTTTGCAGGGGCTCTGGCAACCTTTGAGGATTCCGAGCACAGGTGTAAGAATGTCTTGGATTTGATACCAGTCCATCACAGGGATCCTGTTTTAGCATCAGGGATGATCCACCTACCTGCTTCTTGTCCCTCAGACTCAGCCAATCATGCGTGCATGTGAACCCTGACCCAGGCAGGTGGGGGCCGTTCCAAAAAGAACATTCCTGATCAAGCTTCTTCGGACTGGAAGAGATCTCAGAGAAGCTTCCAGATGCTGCTATTGCTCATGTTACCAAGGAGGTTTGGTCCCTTTTTTGTTGTCCTAACAACACTATATATTAGTGTTGTTCAAAAGTCTTAGGCCACCACTAGATTGATTTATTATTACCATGATTACCATTGATTTATATATAATTATTTCTCAGTCTGTTTATTAGAATACCATCAGGGAATATGTATTTAGTATTAAGAAACTGAACAAATAAATAAAAAATAAAGGATACAGTGGTAAGTGTGCCCTCCCCTTACACTTGATCAATAGCAGCATCTGGCAACTTCTGCCAAGTTGACCCTTCTACAGTCCAAAGAAGATTAATCAGGAATGGTCTTTTTGGAAGGGTAGCAGCCAGGAAAAAGGCTAAGATATGCTTCAGATATGAAGAACTGTGGAAAAGAGTATTATGAAATTTTTGGTCCAGTCTTTCTACAATATCTCATAAGTGGTCATTGCTAAAACAATGGTGGTCTAATACTTTTGCACAGTACCGTAATGGGTTACAGTGATGCCAAACAATCGTCCTGCATCTTAGAACTGGCATCTCATGACTTCCTGACAAACGTTCGATCTGAAGAGTGCTGTTACCCACTTCTGGCTGATAAGCGAGCTGCCATTAAGCGGCTGATCTATGAGGGGAAACGGCGTTTCAGTGTGCATTGTTCGTCCTGAGTGTTGCTCTTTAATGAAAGGAGTGTATTCTTCTTTAGCCGTAACTGGCGGGACAAAGGGGGCTCTCATGGTGCTGAACTTTTGACAGGACCATTCCTGTGCTCCTGTGGGCTCCGCTGGGCTGCTGTGTAGTGCCTGAATTCCTGGCATTGCTGAATGGCGCGGCAATCGCGATTGTCTCTGAGTGTGTCTTTGTTACCGTCCTCCCATGGGCTGCCCTTCTCACCTCTCCCCCGGCCCGTCGTTTCGGGCCCACCCCGGGCGCCGTTCACCTCGCAGCCGCTCACCTCGCGAAGCGGCTCGCTGCGCTAATGGCGCGAGCGTGCGGCTCTGTATTGTCACGTCCTTTCAGATTCCCGCTGGAGCTGGCGTAGGACTCCGGGTCACGATAATGCTGGATTGCTACTCCATCACCCCCCGCTCTGTGATTTCCATGTTGACCCGGCATGTCCTCGGAAGGCTTTGTGAAGCCCATTGTATGAACGTAGCCGAGGATTGTTAGCATACGTAGTGCGCGTTTTCGAAAGTGGGCGCCTGGGGAATCCTTACTATTCAGCGTGACGTACTTGAAAAGTGGCGGAGCAGAGGCGAGAAAATAGGATCTTGCTCCGCCATCCCTTGTTGACCAGGCCCTGAGCTATAATGGGTTCGGTCGCTGGGGGGATTGGACCAGACTTTACAGTATTTAAAACTTTTTTCTAGTCAGAGGATTGCAGTATTAACTCTGACATAATTAACTATTCCAGCTCATTTTTTTTCGGTAAGGACGCCCAGTTCTTCAGAGCCGGATCCGCAATATTTCATGGCCCAACACAAGCCGCAGCTCCCAGGATGTTCATTAAAACACCACATATTGCATCTTTATTGAACTGTGGTTTGCCAGTGCTCTCTCCTCGCAATAGACCGCCGGCAAGTAAATACAAGATCAGGTTATGTTAGAGCTGCATATTACACTGAAATTCTGTTTGCACTGGGGTTTTTTTGTTTGTTTCTCAATTGGTTATTGTTCTTTTGTCATTAGATGCCGCTTTGTGTGCCCCGTGCTTGCTTTGAACGGCTTGCCATTAGGGCGCCTTTTGATATGACCGTGCTTCCCCTGATCATGATCGCCAGCGACACGAGAAAGGCCGGGTCGCTCACTCAGACGTTATCCCATCAAACGCCTTTCACGTCGAGACAATATCGGGACGAGGCGCACAGGGGACGAAGCTAACGCGGGGTGTTTGGGCCCGTTGCCGTCGAGCCTCGCGAGCGATCATCTCAGAACAAAGCGTGGCCATGAATACCTCCCGTCTCGCCGCGCTGCTACAGATGTAACCCGTGTGATTTAGGGGGGGCCCTCGTTCACATCTCAATGCGCCCGTAAACGATATTATTCAGGCACAGGTGCCGCTCGGAGCCTCGGCGAATGATAATTAAGATAATCTTTCTTTTTCCCCTTTCACGCCCAGCACTTTGTTCCGCACTTTCTGCCGTGTCAGGAGCGCCTGGCGCCCTTCCTTCCCCTTCTCTTCCCCCGTGCTATTGTCTAACCCCCACCCCCTTTCCTCAGAACAAAAAACCGGCCCAAAACAACTCCGAATTTATGTTCTCCCCCGAGCGCCGCCGGGCAGTCCACCAAATACGTGCCAAGTCAAGTTAAAAAAGACAGTCGGTAGCAAGCGCTCCTGTGGGATCGTCCAGGGAAGACAGATTTACTACATATATATAAAACAGCAAATGATAAAGAGAGCAAATGAAGAGGACACGTGGTACCCTTTTTCATTTTATGTATATAAATCTTTAAATGTATATAATATCTCAGCCCTGCCTAGTAGACCTATGAGCTCTGGATCTAGCATGGCCCTTACTAGGATAAAAAAAAGCATTAAAGATGAGTGACACCTCCAGTAGCTTGTCATTGTCATCATACAAGTACAAATCAGAAAAATCTGGGAATTGTTCGGCTTTAATAAACAGAAATATGCATTCAGCAGAAACTGTACTCTGAATTTGACATTTCCAACACACACACACACACACACACACACACACACACACACACACACACACACACACACACACTCGGATGAGGAAGTCGGCAGTGCGTGACGTAGGGAGTCCCATGGCAGGAGCGATGAGTGCTGGGAAATGTAGTGAGGAAGAGCCATGAAATTGTAAGAACGTATTCCCATCATAAATCGGGACTACCTGCATTTACTTTGACTGATTTCATTGCAGCAAAGCTACAGATCCCCTGCGACCCAACCTGGATACGCGAGGAGAAAAAAATCATCATCATTTCATCCAATACAGATGTGAACACAGCTCTGGTATGAGAGCAACAACACAGAACCGTTTGAGAGTCTTCCTGGATGGGGACGCGGTTCAAAGGCGCAGTGGACGTGCTCCAGAATTCTCCCATTAACCTGTTTCATGAGGTCGTCCTTGTTTACGGATGCAGAGCGAGCAGAGGGACGGGGCAGGTAGAGGATGAGAGTGTTAATGAAGTGGAGGTTAGCCCTAATGAGAGCGCTTCATCGCTCAGATCGGCTCTTCAGCCCTTTGGGGAAAGGCTTTGTAGTCCAGGTAATTACACACTAAACACACTCGCTCAGTAACCTTCACTCTCTGTATCCATCACAAGTTAAAAAGCATTAACTCATTATACCGGGCATTAAAAGTTCAGCACAATCCTGCTTTTTTAAAGTCACAGGGAGCAGGTAGAGTCTGAATTACACAGTCACGCTTGGGTAGAGTAAGGCTTATAGCTTAATGGTGGTCATTTGTGGATCGAGGCCCAATCTTGTAGATTCGAATGCAAAACCTGAGCAGGACATGCCTATCTATGAGTTTATTAAATATTATAAAATATTTCGGTATGTTTTTGAAGCACGAACAGCTAAATATTTTCATATTTGATTTAATGAAGCTTCATTTTGTATTCTTTTTTAAACCCAGATTGGATGCTAATGCCACTTAAATTCATTGGAACATATACCGGTTTAAATGCATAACCCTCAATTAGGTGTCCATTAGGTGTTTTAGCCCTGTGTTTTCAAATGTATATTATAATGGCAAGATATGCCAGATTAAACCTGCATAAACCTACGAAACCATTAGGCGGCGAGCGCTAAGGCACTAGCACCGGTGAACGTGACTAATCATTATGTCTGCTACATATCACTAAGCTGCTAAGTCACACGCTAACAGCTTTTGTTTAGCAAGCAAAGACGCCTGTGTTCAGTCAGTTCATCTCGAGCAAGCGATCCATCAGCGCAAAGCCGAGTTCGCACTGTTTGTGTGTTTATGTTTGTGTGTTTGGTGCGGCGTGTCCGTCTGATAGTGGGGGGACTTGTTTTGGGAAGATGTGCGATGATTATCAGCGCGGCGCGCCTCTGAATCCAGCTGCATCATTTTAGCACGTCGCATTGTTTGCCCGAGCTTTCTCCGCACCGTGGATGTGTTTGATTTACTTTCTTTTATGTGTAAATGAGTTGCTGTGTTTGTCCTTGGTTAAGCTTGATTTGTTGTGCGTGTACCCATGTTGCCACATGTTGCTAGCGCTCATGATCGGGAGGAGATAGGAGACTTTCTGGTTGTTGTTCCTTATGGTTTCTCACAATGTTAAGTCCTAAATAAACTCGTGGAAAAAATGCAACAATTTTAATATGCTACTGAGAATTGCCAACGTCATTTAAGGCTGTTAGGACTCACTAAAACTATTTCAGAATAGTTTTAGACATCATTTAGGTGCATTTTGGCTGAATTCACTGATATATCTTTTAGTTTTAGTTTTTATTTTTATTCTGGTCCTCTGGATTCAATGTTTTTGCCTTTTCGTACATATTTTGCCTTTTTTTTTTTTTTTTTTTTTTTTTTTTTTTTTGAGGATTAAGGATTTCTTCCTCACAGGCCCAAAAGCAGTACCTGGGACTTGAACCCTCAACCTTGAGCACTCCAGTGCCTTAAATGCTGAGTCAGTGCTGCCTGTTTTATGTAAGCAGTCTTAGTTTTAGGGACAGATAAAGTGTTGTAGAGCTATTTTTTGCTTGAAATATTATTATTATTTAGTTTTTACCTCATGACTAGAGCTAAATTGCCCTGTCCTAACTTTCTTTTGAATGTGTTGCAGGCTCAAATGCTGCAATGGATGTTTACTAACATATACCTGAAATGAAGTTGACCAGACAAAACATGAAATATCTTGGGTTCATACTGTCTGCAATACAATAAATGTCACTAAAGGCAATTTGTTGATTGACTAGACTCATTCAGAATAGTTTAAGACATCATGTAGGTGCATTTTGGCTGAATTCAGTGATATTACATTCAAACTTTGAGTTTTATTATTTTGTATTGTCTTCAGAAGGATTCAGTAAAGCTGTTTATGTGGGTTTTTTGCTAGTTTTTTACCTTTTCGTACATATTTTTGCCTTGTTCTTTTTAACATTCATATTTTAAAATAATAAGCAATTGAGGATTAAAGGTCTTCCTCAAAAAGCCCAAAAATAGCACTTGGGACTTGAACCCTCAACCCTGACCACTCCAGGACCTTAACTGCTGAGTCGGTGCTGAGTGTTTTACTTCGTTCTAGGGACAGATGTAGAGCTATTTTTGTCTGGCCAGTAGGATCACTCAAAGTGTATTTCTTCTTTTTTTTGCACAGGTTTTGGCTGCGTATAAATTTGTTTTAAGTCAAAATTGAGAGTGCATCCCTACTAAAATGACACCTTCATGATTTATAGGGTACAGAAAGACAGCTTTGTTTCTATAGCGCTTTTTACAATGGAGCACTGTCTCAAAGAAGCTTTACGATTTTAGATTGTCTTTTAAATTATGAGTCCAATCCCAAATTGAACAAGCCTAGGGTGACAGTGGCAAGGAAAACCTCCTTAAACATTATGAGAAAGAAATCGTGGGAGGACCAAAACTCAAAAAGGGACTCTTTGTCGACTTAGATGTTATATGTAAGAATTAAACTAACTTGCCCCATAAATAAGTTGATAGTAATAGTTAAATAAATATCAGAGAGAACATATTTTAAAAATATAACAATATGTACACTATTTTAGAGAAAAGTGTAATAAAATAGAGAATAGAAAACTATCGCCATAAGACAATAGTGTAAATAAATAGAAATATTGAATAGAATAACAAAAAAATATGCATATCGCGCATTGTAGGATCTTTTGCGGAAAGGTTTTGGTGGCATGGCATCCAGAGGAGAGAGAGTTACTGCCCTCTGTGGTCTACGTGGTTACTGATGATAATAAAAGCCATCACTTTTTAGGTCTCGCTTTGTACTCCAATGAGTTTGTTTCATTTCTGTTTTAGTTTATGCTTGCTTTTCTGATTTGAGGATTGTGGAGTTATTTTAGTTTGCTAAAGGGTAATATTTCTTGTTTTTCAGTTTTAAATCTTAACTACACAATTTTATTTATTAAGTAGGACCAGGCTCTGTTGTTGTAGGAATAAGCTTGGAGTCATTTAGAAAGACGTGGTTATATCCACTAAATCTGCTGTGTAATGCGGATCTTTCTGCTCACTAACAGTGTTAAACACTCAAAGGTGTGAGGATTGCCATGTATTTGTGAAGTTGATTAAATCTAATGAAGTGAATTTCCTCTGCAGACATAATTCCATATATTTAGTTCAAGCTCTGCAGCTGCTTCATGCCCTGAAATATCTTTAATGATGATTGGACATTAATGGCTACTGTGGCTCTGGTTTGAAATTAGAAATTATCCACTGTATCATTTGACTTATAGAAAAGGTTAGAACAAAGTATGAGAGATTAATCTCAATATCCGATCCCAGCGCCCGCTAACCAGAAACCAGTTAGAAAACAGATAAGAGTGAAGTTACTTACTGAGTTTTTTTTTTCCATCTAATCGCTAACACTACAATAATTTAAATGTCACAAAGCAAGCCAGCTCTGGGTGAAAGATTACAATAATTTTGGGTACATCTGCAGAAATTGACATGTTTGGTGATTTTTTTGAATGAAGAGACGTTAACGCTACATCTGCAGGGAATAAACGTCATGTTTTGTTTCAAATTAAAATGGAAACCATCCGTTTTTAGATATTTGACTCGCACTAGTTGTTCCCATGTGCTTCATTTGTCAAGGTTTTAGGGTTTACTGGTTTTTTGTGTGTTTCTTTTTGGCGCCATGTACTCTACAGTACTATATTACGTTCATATTGTAAGCTATAAAAAGCTTCTACCACAGTTACCTAATGATTTTGTATTAACTGTATTGAAATAATGACCATGAGCCTTTGGGTAATCTTTATCATATATATATATATATATATATATATATGGTTCTCTAATCTTGGTTTTAATCAAAAAATCATTTTATTTTTCCACATAAAGTATGAATTTTTCTGTGATTTATTTATTTAATATATTAAGGAGACTCATTCATTTCTCATTCTTACTTTATATAACTATTTATTATTGTTTAGTATTATTTTATAGCCTTATATTGTGTTTATTTTTATTTTATTTTCAATATACTTGTTGTTCCCATGTGCTTCTTTTGTCAGAGTTTTAGGGTTTTTGTGTTTTTGTGTGTTTTAGATGCCATGTACAGTAATATATTATGTTCAAATTATAAGCTATACAAGTTTCTACTACAACTGTAATCTAATGATTTTGAATTAAACATATTGAAATAATGCTTATGGGCCTTAGGATGATTTTTATTCTATTTTATTTTATTTTATTTTATAGTTGTGTTTACTTATTTTTGATCCTCTTATTTTGGTTTTAATCAGAAAATCATTTTATTTTTATGCATAAAATATGTATTTTGTATGATTCATTTATTTAATATATTGTCAGAATTAATTTTTTGTTCTTAATTTACATAACTATTTATTATCGTTTAGTATTATTTAATAGTCTTATATTGTGTTTATGTTGTTTTATTTGAATGGAGACTTTTGGACCTTGTACACAGGAGTAGTCACATTAGACAGTTCCATCCCTACCATCATACAATCATATGCGAAAGATTAGGCACCCCTCATGAGCTCCATTGAAGAAACTAATTCGTAACATGTTTATTCAAATTTTTGTACCATTACCAAGTCAACTGAATATGGAGCGCCAACAAAAACTGGTAGATCATCTAAACATAAAATATGCTTTATTTACTTGGTCCATCCAAGAGTTTGTGCTCTTTTTCCCGTTAAATTTTGAATATCAGCATCATTGGACCAGTCTAACGTGTAGACGGGGAGCTTGTTACCTTTTAGATGCCCAAAAGACAAAGGTTAGCAGACCCCAAGGATTCAGTAGTTACCGAAGTTCCTCGGAAACCTTGATCTTTGTCTTATCTTTCACTTTGCTTTGATCTAGGTATAATCTGATTACGAGGTTGATGAGGATCAGTTCGCTGCTCCCCTTGTGCCTGGTTCTTATTTAGCACCGGTGCGATTTGTGCTGATTTGGAACAATCTCAGAGTGTCTTTCCTCTTTGAGCAGTCCCAGGTGGTGTTCCAGCTTCAGAGAAGGATTGTGATTACTCAAAGCATGTGATGTGGGGGAAAAAAAGCTGGCTCTTGCTGCCATACCTGCACAAGAGGCAGGAAACAATAGCAACTATGTTCAGATCTGCTTATGTTTGCTGCAACACTAAATACTACACATAATGAAGGCAGCAGTATTGAGCAAGCGACTTATTAATTCAGAATTAGTGTTTTTACCTTGCATATAGTCTTGTGAAAAAGTGATCTACTATACTCTACTATTCTGTATATTCACATTTTTCCTGGTCAGGGTAGTGGGATATCCGGCACCAATCCCAGAGGGACCTCGGGATGAAGAACTGAATGCCAGTCCATTGCAGGGCTGAGTAGGGATTGCTATTGTATCCCCGGGACCAACCTCCTCTCCGTCACAACACATCTAATCACATCTGGCCGACTTTGCTGGAAGGCGGTTTGATAATTATCTGATTTGATAATGGTTCAAACTGCATAGGTTCTTTATTGCGCATTCTTTAAGGGTGCCTAAACTTTTGCATAAGATGTTTGCCAAGCCATCTAGTATGTTCTGACCTGATCACATAGAGCCATGGTTTCTAATCTGTGGTTTATTGCAGGCGGGAGGCTTTGTTTGCTCTGGAGTGCTCTGAGTTTGTCAAAATACAACTTGCAGTAACACAGTTACAAAAATGTACCTAAAATGATTTTAAAATATATGTTCACTCCAAAAGGCTAAGCTAAAAAAGCTTTGGTCTGTGTGTGCAACTTTTCTTGGACCCCTGTGGGGAGGCTCCAAGGAAAAAAGGTTGGGAACCACTGCCATAGAGAATGCAGTGCAAGTTGATGCCCGTGGAATTTGACATGTTCTTCACAAATACATTGCTTTTCTGCGGCTTCCCTCCTACCCCTTCAAAAAACAAGTCATTTTAGTGGAGTTTTACTTGAGTCCTGGCGAATGCTTGCTCCTAAAACTCAATAACCTTGGACAAAATCGTTACTGTGGAAACTCCGCTCCAACAACTGGTCGTTAAAAGAGGCGATACGGCATAAAGAGCAAAAGATCAATCAGTATCAGTTTCAAAGGCAGCAATCTGCAGCATTTGATGGTTAAGGGAGTGGAATGTCTTTGTTTTTCGGTGGGCAGGATGTCCCTGAGACTATTCTTGGCACGCCTAGGTAAAAATAGGATAGTTTTCATCTGGTTCGAGTCAGAGCCGCTGTATTATTGGGAGGCTCGGCATGGAAATTGGGTGGGTGGGTGGGTGGGGTGAGTGGTTGGGGGGAGTCTTCTTTCTTTCTGTACGTAGTCGTGAACTTTTTTTTTGATTGAAGCTGAGCAGGAAATGCAAATAATCCTGGACGGGAGGATGCACGGTGACGTGATGGCGAGGCAGCTGGAGCTGCTTGGGAGCCGCACCACATGAAAGCATACGGGGCTTCGCAGATGCGCCAGGACTGGCTTAAGTTAAGGAGGCTCGCTGGCTTCAAAGAGTCGTAGGTTCTCGCTCGGCGTCGCCAGCCACAAGATGTGTTTTATTAATGGAACGTTTGGAGGTCTTTGATATATATATATATAGATTTTTTTTCTAATTCTTGTGCTTTTGTTCTTGTCTGTTTGCCGGGGAAGAAACAATGGCCTAGAAGCGAATGCTTCATATGCAAATGCTTCATATGCACTATATGTCAGTGCAGCTGATTTTATTTGTATTCGGAAATCAAATAGGGAAACAGATAATAGATAATGAACAAACTTCTCAGTGTTGCTTTGTTGTTACATGGATCTCTTCATTCTACATTTTGAAAACATGCAGTATTTGAGACAAATAAGCAAACAGTTGCATGTTTCAGGTCTTTATTGAGTCAGGTAGGTTGACACACACAAGGCTGTATCTATGGGATTGTCGGACCAGACAGTCCAGGGTTCAAATCCCATTTCTGCCAAGCTGTCACTGTTGGGTCCTTAACTGCTTGGAATGTAAAGCTGTATCAGTTGGATAAGAGCGTCTGCTAAATGACTAAAGGGGAATCCAAATTGGATGGGCGGATCATCTCCAGTCACCCCTGTCCGCAACATACTGGCCTCCGTCAGGGCACACAGCTTTGGGTGATCTCCAGAACATCTTATTGATACAGTTACAAATTTGCCCCAAACCATGAGAGGGCGCCTCATGAGGGGGTTTGGGAGGCCATGCTGCATGACCCTGAATGTGGCCCATCCATATGCCTCCCCCAGAGGAAGCCTCTTTGCACTCGCTTTAAGAAAACAGGGATGCCAGTCCATTGCACAGCCAAAAAGATTCCCAGTCTGACCTTCTCTCCCTCAGCCAGTCGTGTCTGGGTGACCCAGTCAGTAGGCACCTCCATTATTTGAACCCAGTTTCCCACCCTGGTAGGCCACTGCTATTAACAAAATGAATAAAACAAATATTTCAAATATTTAATAGTAAAGGCTATTTAAAAAATGAAGTAGCGTAAGAAAAGAAGGCTGGGAAAAGTTTGTGAAACCACTTTTGTATAAACCTGCATTTATGATAAATATACGATCATAAAGTTGTGGAGCCAAACAGAACAGGAACGTAGGACTAAACTTTTGTCTTTTGGATTTAAATTAAACAAAAGGACAAACAATTTCCACTTTATACCCTTCCAAATCCAACTTGAAAACACTCAATTATCAGCGCATTATTGGAGCTTTTAAGTGGCGGCGCTCCGACGCCGAAAGTTCATGAACGTTTTACAAGCTGATTAGCGTATCCTCACCCCGTCACTTTCTCACAATGCCTTGCTTTAAGAGAAATAAAAAATGATCCATAATGGTTTCTAGTTAGCCTTCGAGCGAGGCATGCTAATTCCCTCGGCGCCCAATCCTCGCTACGTCGTTTCGTATTATTAAACTAACAAACAGCCGAACGACACAAAAGACGCTCTAATGAAAATGCCATAATTGTCTCTGTTGTGGGACTTCATCATTAGTTGTGGCTTGATTCGGAGACGTAAATCGCTTTTGCTGATGCCAGGCCCTTCACTAGCGGCTAGGCGCGCTAATAAAGTTGCAACCTCTTAGGAGGTGGCCAGGGCTCGTCTAATGCACTTGTAATGATTGTGTTTGAAAGACAGAGGCCTTATCGTGGCGTCGCACAAGAGCTGACAAATCTTAAACCCCTCGACCAGACATAATTAGGGTTCATTCAAACTGCGACAGTGACCACGTTAGGTAAGCTTGTTAAGTGCCGCAATTAAAGGATTTACACTAGCCGAACTTAAGTGAGATTTTTATTACCTGGAAATTAAGTTTCTGCTTGCTTCTGAAAGCGGAAAAAAAAAAAAAGTCCTGTTGATGGTCTTTCATAGAATCGCGCCGCAGTTAGAGACAGAGCTAAAATTAGTTCAGTCTGCTTATTTTCACTTTTTTCCCCTCCTCTCCAGTTCCCCTCTTTAATTTCTTCGCATAGTTTAACATTAAAAGAAATCAGGTCAACCTTTAAGATTTATCAGGAGGAAAAAAATTAATGGTATGCTATTTTTACGCTGGAGATAGGCTGTTAATTTGGTATGACCTTAGTCAAAGGCGGCGAAACAACAAATCCTAATACTCGCGCAGACAAACCGGGGGTCCCCTGTGCCGGCACCGGAATGAGCACGAGGCGCGGTACGACTCTTATCTTAGCGAGTCAGCATTTTTGCTCTCTGTGGGCTTTTGTGAAAACTGAACTGTGTGAAAGTAGCCTCATTCAAGGAATGCAAACCTGATTCGTATCGAACATCGCTGACGTACAGTAAGATATTCTATTACAGTCAAATATAATGTGCACAAGGAAGAGCTATACATACCTGTATGTGATGGGTTTGAGGATCATAGATTGAGAAGAGGTGGTACAGTGTAGCGAATCTGCAAATGTTAACGAAGGTTTGGTTTCATCTGACCACATGATATTCTCCCAATCCTCTTCCGGATCATCCATATGCTCTCTGGCAAACTTCAGACGGGCCTAGACATGTACTGGCTTAAGCAGGGGGACACGCCTGGCACTGTAGGATCTGAGTCCCTCTCGGCGTAGTGTGTTACTGATGGTAGCCTTTGTTACTTTGGTCCCAGCTCTCTGCAGGTCATTCATCAGGTCCCTCCATGTAGTTCTGGAATTTTTGCTCACCGTTCTCATGATCATTTTGACCCCACGGGATGAGATCTTGCATGGAGCCCCAGATCGAGGGAGATTATCGATAGTCTTCTATGTCTTTCATTTTCTTACAATTGCTCCCACAGTTGATTTATTCACACCAACCTGCTTGCCTATTGTAGATTCACTCTTCCCAGCTTGCTGCAGGTCTATAATTTTCTTCCTGGTGTCCTTCGAAGGCTCTTTGGTTTTGGCTATGTTTGAGTTTGGAGTCTGACTGTTTGAGGCTGTGGACAGGTATCTTTTATACAGATAACAAGGTCAAACAGGTGCCATTAATACAGGTAAAGAAGTTACAGGTCTGTGAGAGCGAAAAATCTTGCTTGTTTGTGGGTGACCAAATACTTATTTTCCACCAAGATTTACAATTAAAATCTTTAAACATCCTACAATGTGATTTCCTGGATTTTTTTTCTCATTTTGTCTCTCATAGTTGAAGTGTACCTATGATAAAAATTACAGACCTCTCTCATCTTTCTAAGTAGGAGAACTTGCACAGTGACTGACTAAATTTTTTTTTTTGCTCCACTATATACAGGTATATATATATATATATATATTATTCTTGGTCATGACAGTGGTGGAGTAGCTTATTACACCACCTAAAGTGGCACTAAGAGCATTTTGGGGATCTAAACAGTGAAAGCCGGTTTCTTTTTTCTATCTTCTTTCTCATGAGTGACTTTTTCAAAGTAGAATTTCTGACCTTGGGCTAACCAATTCAGAACACTAAACACTAACACACACTCATACGTCCTTGAGAAATTTCCTTCATCCTTAAACAAGACGGCATTCCCGCTTCCTCCTTTTCATCTTAAAAAAAAAGGACCTCACACTCTGCGGCAGATTCCTTGACGAGATCAAAACGGCTGCGTTCGGGATTGAAGCGTTCCCTCGGGCAATCCGAGCAGGGCCTTGCACTCCCTGAAGGCAGGACAGAGGTGGAGGTGGATATTAGCACCACGCCGCGCTTCTTGCTAACACTTCGTCCTTTGTTATTGGTGGCTTCAGCCCTGCCCTGATCCTAACCGAACAGGTTAGCCTTTGCCCCTTTCGTTCCTGACCCCTAAAAGAAGTGCCAGGCATCGTCTCCACGGGCGCGCCTCCTTTTTTGCTCCTTATTAATAAAGGAAGACTGAATGAGTGCGTTTAGCAGATAAGGGCTGGTCATGTGACCCAGGATGCCTGATATAGACTGGAATATGAACCGCGTTGCTGTCAGGGCGGTAATTATGGCTGATTTATTAGCTGGGAGTGCAGCTATTTAGCCCTATCTCTCGTACTTAATCACCAAACATTTGTTCAACATATTATTGTGCATGTTATAGAGCACTCCATGTTTAATCAGCTCTAGCTATGAGTGCGTTCTCCAGCGAGGCTCACTGTGAGTCCACATCAACACGAGAAATAATAATGCATTTGTTTGTTATACGGATGCACATTTAAAGAAACAGAAGCTACGTCTTTGGAGAGTGTCTACTAGAGGTGGCACACGTTCTTTACTGAAGTATAAGTACTGTTCATCTGATAAAAAAAATACTGAAATAAAAGTTGAAGTATGGCTGAAGACCCGTGATCTTCAGAAGATCCAGATATTACAGCTTCCTATTAAACATGTGACTTGTGGTATGTTCATCATTTTCAGAAGTGGGAATGTGTTAGAGAAAAAACCTGGGGGCATGACTAAAAAGTGTATTTTAAATTAAATTAATATTGAATTCTTATGAAAAAAATATTAATGGCATAGATGGGATAGGGAGAGACACAACAATGCAAAGAAAAATATTTCCGAAGGATTTTAATCATTATATTGTTCTTTGCATTGTTGTGCAAATGCCATTTTTCAGTGTTCTAGGTGTTCTAGGTAGTTTTTATTCATGTTTTAAATGATATACCATGCATTGCAGAATTGTGCAGGACACCTTTCTTACTAATAAAATGTTTCCTATAGTCATTATATTAATGATATATATGTGTAATGGCCTGGGGACGGAAATGGCGCAAAAGGTGGAATGGCTCAAGTACAGTAGATAAAATAGATAAATAAATAGATTCATAAAACCTAAACAAACGTAACAAGCCTGTTTTGAAAATGTAGTGAGTAAGAAGTACAGATTTTTCTTTTGAAATGTAGTACATAAAAGTAAAAAGTATTAAGTTACAGAAATAATCTTAAATACTTAAGTACAGTTGTGATGTACTTATACTTGATTACTTACCATCTCTGGCGCCTACAGATGATAAGGTTGCTCTGATTGACTGTTTTTTTTTTCACTATCAACGTTTTTTCCACTGGATGAGCAGTCATAAAAGTTTGTGCACCTTTAGGGACTGGTGTTTTTTAAAGTCTGCGGAGAACAAATCTAATAAAATTATATTTCTGGAAAGCATCAGTTTAGGTACAGCACTGGATGTTGCCAGACATTTACAGCTGTACTTTCAGACCTTGTTTTAACCCAACTTTTTCTCATCAAGGGTTCCCTGGAGAACAAGTATAAGCATATCAAAAGACGTGGTCAAGTGGTGTCTCTAAAGTGTCCCATTGTGACTGAGCGTGTGCGCCTGTACCTTGTACCTTGTGTGTGGGCTGCACCTTGTCTTGGATTGGTTCTCACCCTTTACCCTTCGTTGCCAGCTATCTTGCGAAAGACCCCCATGACACAGAACTGGATTAAATGTGAAGAAATGAATGAAGTATGCAGCTTGTAACTTAGTGGCTTCGTATTGTCTTTATGTAAAAGCAAATACCTTTCACAGTTTGTTCCTACACGTTTGCACTGTCTGTGGTTAGTTTGTCCCTCAGGTTTTGACCTGCATAACTCTGTTTGTAAGGATGTGACTGAGTGGAGCAATGCTCCATGAAAAGATCAGACCAGTGATGAGAAATATACACAGACGAATGTTTAAAAAAGGTTTAATTGATGCCTCCAGGTCTCAGTGACTTGCAATCATCGAGAGTCCAGGATGCATTAGGATGTAAACAACCGGATATCAGGGTGTCTGTGGGTGGTCCAAAATTTAGCCCCCTCTCCACTCCAAAGAGGACAGTGACAAAGATGCAAAGGCTCAGGAGGAAATCAACAACAGAGTGGCACGAATAGAAGAAATCCCATAATGACCAGTTCAGGGCCTGATCCCTTTCATGTGTCCTTGTGACAAAAGTTGGAATTAATTCTTGAAAGGGGGCTATATATATATATATATATATATATATATATATATATATATATATATATATATATATATATATATATCTAGAGAGACAGAGAGAGAGAGAGAGAGAGAATCAATTTATTTTTAAGGGTCTTAAACAGTAGTAATATTAAAATATTAAATAACTTATTATTTTTACGTGAATGGATATCAGTTAAGTAACAAAATACTTTTGAATGTAAAAATGTATTCCTGTAATACATTATTTTTAATGTTTTGAAATATCTTGAAATTTAATAAAGCAACATTACAAATAATTTAAAGTGTTACTGTTTTTTGTTTTTTTTATTTTGTTTTCTTTGGTTGGTTTATGTGTTTAATTGCTTAAAACCCAAAATAAAAGGTTAAAATTAGAAGGTTTAAAAAGGTTTATGCCAAGTTTTGGCACCCCTGCAACAATTATAAGACTGACTTGTTATAACTTGTTTCTTTCTTTTCAGTTTATCGTCCAACAAACACCAACAAACACCAACCAAATCTGTTTATTTTTAGGCATGTCGTTTAAAGCATATTGGGGGGAAAAATGACAAAATTGACTTTGTGCAAAAGTATAGGCACCATTCCTTATAATGTATGTTGTTTCTATTATTGTAAGGTCTGGGAGGCTTAATTGACTTATCAGTGGTTCATATGTATAAAATCAGCGTAAATGGGTCATTCCAGACTGTGGTGGCTTAACATTTAAAGTAGCGGACTGTAAACCAGAATTTGAATCCAACTTCGGCCAAGTTGCCACTGTTGCCACATTAGATATTCTTGTTTTAGTAATGGTATAATGACCACATTTAACATATTGTTGACAATTGGACCCATCACTCCATAGAACTCCGTCCTGCTGATTTTTCTTCCAACCTTTGTGAGATTAGCATATTGTAGTCTTTTCACCCTGTTCCCCTTCTGAAGAAGTGGTTTCTTGGCTGTTACCCTTCCAAAAAGACTGTAGAAGGGTCAACTTAGCATCCCGATGAAGCTACCAGATGATGTTTTTTTAATATTGTATGTGGTGGTATTCCAATAAAGAGACTGAGAAATAATTATATGTGATCATTATAAGCTTACCATTGCTAAAAAGAATGGTCTATCCAATCTAAAGGTGGCCTAAGACTTTTGCACATTACTCTATGTCTTCTGTGAAAAAAGTTCTGGCACTTGGTTGGAACTCGTTGTTGTCACCAGCTGCCCACAGACCTGCTTTATAACTCAGGCTGTCTGTCCTTTCTTCAGTCGCACCCGGCGTGAACAGAGACCGAGCTAAAATACACTGGAGTGTTCCTTAAAACTCTGTGTAATTTCCATTTCTACATAATGCCGCCTTTCCTAAGCTAAACTCGCCGCATTTGTTTGCCGAGAGAGGCAATTAGCGCAGAAAGTGTCAGATTTGTCTTCTTGTTTGGCGAATCTTCGCTCACAGAGGCTTAATTAATCAGAATAATGCCGAATTAATATGCACAAAAGACACATACTGTGGGAAAAAAAATCATTGTTGATGATTTTTCATTTACCGAATTATCTTCATCAGCGTGCCGTTAATTATTTGACCCATTTCACCACGGTGCAGGCACTCGCTGAACTTTCTAAATGGAAGCAGATCATTATATATGCAGCCTGGATAATGCTATCTGCATTTCAGCTGCTTTTATAAACCCCTTTTTCCTCTTTCCGGGCATTCGCCGAGGAGAACTGGTCCAGAAGTGATTGTGTTCTGCACTTCTGGGGTTTGTGGGAAAGCAGGTTTAAAGTTGTAAATGCTAAATAAAGCTCTGCGTCAGTGCTGGTGGAGGGAACGGGATGGAACCCCTGCTGGCTTGCGCGGTCACCATTTAATCAGCCTGACATTAGTTCACTAGCGTGGCTTTAACTCATAGCCTCAGGCTTCATTTGGCACAGATCAGCAAATAAAGGGATCAGAGATGGGAAAAGGGGCTTTTGTGGAGCTTTGGGAACTTTTTTTTTCCCTCCACCTTCGTATGCAGTCCTAAAGCAGAGAATCCTATTGTAGTCAAATTCCATCACACCTGAACGAAGCAAAGGAAGGAATTTGTAGTCTGGGGGAGACGCAAGACAAAAGTTTCAAGAGTTCTTCAAATAGAAGCTTTAAAAAATAGATTCAGATTTATCTGTCACATACAAATACAATGATACAAATGCAGTAAAGGTTTTAATGACTGCCCTGGAAAAGTCTTGAAAAAGATCTCATCTCATCTCAGGGTTGCGCTGGTAGTCGGGCAAGCAAGGAAGTCCAGGCATCTCTATCCCCTGCAATCTAGCTCCTCCTAGGGGATCCCCACCCACTTCCAGGTCAGCCAGGAGATAGAATCCCTCCAGTGGGTCATGGGCCTACCCTGGGGCCCCCTCTGAATTGGTCATGCTAGGTATACCTCGAGCAGGAGATGCCCAGAAGGCATTATTATCATTTGCCCGAACCATCTCAAGTGGCTCTTCTCAACTTGAAGGAGCCACGGTTCTGCTCCAAGCTCCTCCCGGATCCAAACTCCTCATCCGGTCAAGGAGAGTATGCCCAACGACCCACCAAAGAAAGCCCATCTCAGTCTCTTGTCTACGTGATCTTGTTCTTTCTGTTATTACCCAAAGCTCATGACCATAGGTAAGGGTGGGGATGTAGACAGATCAGAAAACCCAGAGCTTCACATTACTGCCATCGTTGCACCCAACCTACCTGCACTTCCCATCACTCGTGAACAGAACGCTGAGACACCTGAACTCCTTCACTTGCGGTAGGCTCTCACACAGGGTGGGGTGAAGGGGTGCCTGGCAGAATTGACCTTCGAAGGATGCTGTCTCTAGATAAAGACCAAAAACCGCTGATCTCTACAACTCAAGCAAGGTGTGCAAATTTTGCACCTTTTGCCTCAACACATGAGTCTATCTATTGTCTTGGTCAGGGTGTGATGCTGCCCAGAGTGTGGCCCCACAGCCACGAAGGCTGTTGGATCGAATCCCAGTTCTCAATCATAGTCCGAAGGTTGTGCGTTCGATACTAATCTGGGAATGCTGGTGGTTTAGAAAGCCTCAAAAGTTGTAATAGCGACGGGAAGAACTACAAATCAGAAAGTTCTGGGTTCAAATCCCGGTTCTAACAAGACAGGATGCAAGGCGGGGACCAACCCTGAACACTCACCCTTGCTCACTCACTTACACAGCGACCGAGAGACTCCCTTTGACCTGTTTTTGGGAGGTGTTCTGTAATGCATTGATTCTTAGACTCACCACTCCACCTGGGAACTCAGGACCTCAGGAATTGCCGTTCCCAGTAGCTGACCCTTACCACTGGAGCTGTACATGGGCACACCAATGATTTCGAAACGAGCTTTTATTAAGGGTAGTGGTGGCTCAGTTTTTGCGCTCTGGACTCCTTTTCCAGCAATTCCAGCAATGCCAGGCTGCCCCTGTTGGGCCGTTGGCCAAGACCCTTAACCTCTAGTTGGCGAGCTCTGGAATGAGGGCTGTAAACATTTTAATGGACGTAATTTCACTTGTCTCACATGCCTTCTGATTGGCTGCGGCGTCTCCCACGTGCATCCACTGAGCCGTGCTCCCGGTTCTCTCTTCTCGTCCACTGTGCCTTTGGACTCGCTCTCCATCTCCTGCAGCTTGGCAGCAGATGTGGCTCTCTTGTTTACAGTGATACAGAGTGTGCGTTCTCTTTCTCCTCGCCATTTCGAGATTGCCGCCGGAGAGCGTGTGCAGTCCAGACCGCAAGCCTGCAGAATTGGGAAGGCGAACGCTGAAAGAAGTGCCAAGCTCTTCCCGGCTCTGATCAAGTTTCCTCCTGTCAGAAGGTCGCTCTTTCATCCACACAGCAGTCGTTTGCCTCGCAGGGTTAACTCGCGCACTTTGATTAAAAACTGGCCACATTTGCTTTTAATCCACGCATACGGCCTGACGAAAGGCGGCTGCGCAAACACGGCTATCGATAACTTTCAAGCTGGTTTGTCCTCGCCATATACTGTATAAGTTCGACTAAAGAATAGTCGTTAAAGACGTGAAGGGGGAAACTTATCCGGCGAGTTTAGGCCTTTTTTCGCCTCTCCGACAACGAGGAGCCACGCACAAAGACAGTCGGCTTCTCATTAAAACCAGAAACAGCCTTTATTCTGACCGGTGCGTTTTTTTCCTTCGTTTTCAACGTATTAACGTCCGCACTTACTGTCACAAGAGGCTTCGTTTATTGCGAACAAATCCAGCTCGCCTCTTACGTTTGTGACTCCTTGTTCTCGGAGTCTGCTCCTTATTTCTGGAGCTGACACCAAGAAGGGTGATGTCTAGAACAGCTTTGCATAGTTGACTAAATATTGTTCTATGCTGAAGCCGATGGAAGATGATCAGTAATTACTGGAGTCCTGTCTCAGAGGAGAACAAGGGTGGGAAACGTCGCCTTGGGTGCTCGTGTCAAAACTGTTGTTTTCGAACTCTGCCAATTAGTAAAGAGTAAAAAGAGAGAGTGATCTGAGTCTACGGAGCCCCAAAAAGGCCAAAACACGCCACCTGCTGCAATGTGAGTCAGTGACCACTTGATCAGTTAAAAAAAAAGAATGTATGTTATAACTTTAGAGCTCGAACTAAATCAAAGAGAGCGAGAGAGAGAGAGAGAGAGAGAGGAGGATCAGGGACCAAGCCAAAATAAGCAGTTACACTTTAGAAACAAGCCCCCAAAAATATGAAACTCACTACTACCAATATTTGTAAGGAACTTTATAGAAAAAAGAAGCCAAATGTTGCTTACAATAAACATACCTAGCAACTAGAGAGCTTCTGGGCTCTGTTTGTGTGCATGTGTATTATAATAATAATAATAATAATAATAATAATAATAATAATAATAATAATGATAATAAAAATCTGAAACAACAACAACATAATAATAATAATAATAATAATAATAATAATAATAATAATAATAACTTTTTTAGTAATAATAAAGTTTTAATATAGTGTAGATAATTAAGGTATAGATGTCATATATTTTAATCGGTAATGACATAAGATTACTTTTGACAATTGTGCTGATTATATCCAAAAAAGTGTGGAGTATAAAGCCAAAAATTACACTTTAGAAACAAACCCAAAAACCATGAAACCCGCAACTACCAATATTTGTAAGGCAAAAGTCGTCTAAAATAAGCAGACCTGGCAGTCTGCAGTGCATGTGCAGACTGAGAAAACCATCTGAAATTAGAGTAAAGGTATACATGCTCTGAGAAATGCAACTACTGAGGTGAATTCCAGCTCTATTAATCCGTTTTCTAGGCTTCAAACCGATCTGGGAAATCAAAGCAGGCTATTTACATGCATTGAGGAACAAGTGGTGCATGTTCACCTATTGAACAGGAAAAGAAAGATGGGAGTCCCTTAAATATTCCATATAGAAGCAAACAGAACATGCCAAATTCCAAACAGACAGTGATTCCAGGTGAGGATCGAACCTGTGTCCCTCAGTGCTGTAGCAGTGAAACCATGGATGCCAAAGCTACCACATTTGGTCTCCAGACAAGATTCTTAAGCCTTGGATTGTATCAGTTATTTCAGTCAAAGCTGCTCAGCATCACTCTTAATTAAACGTAAAGCCCATACTCTGCTGTCCACCCAGTGTTCCTGGGACAGGTTCGAGACCCATTGCGGCTTTCCCCAAGATAAACAGCGATGACAGCGATGCAGTAGATGGTTGGAGTGTTTCTGTGAGCTGGCCCAGGCATTTGGACAAGCCAGCAGCTAGCTGATTTGAAAAATGCACCGTATGTCACCACATATGAAGCCCATATGGGGCATTTTCCAGATGAGGAACAATAGGGATTGAAGAAATCAGGGATGCACCAGGAAACATTTAGGGCCAGTGCAAGATTTGAATTCGGACATATTGCTCCGATATGACGTTCAATCATGCACAAAATACTTTGGGCATCAGAGCTTCTTCTCATTCTCATTTCATCCTGCTTTCCTCTTGCACTCCCCCCCTGTTTTTCCCGTTCCTTACGCTTCAGAGAGAGAGAGAGAGAGCGAGAGAGAGAGAGCGAGAGAGGCAGACTCACCATGCGAGCGTCTTGCCCAGAGTGTTTTTCAGCTCATTTTCAAATGGTAATTTGCCTTATCCGAAGCAAACTTGTCGAGTGTAAGTAAGTGATTATTTGCATGGCTGGCAATCACTCGGCCTGCCCGAGGTCTTTCTGCAAATGCTCAGCTCTGTCCACTCTTTGAAAGGAGAAAATGCCGTGAGCGACCGCGGGCGCAAATGCGAGGTGGTTTTTAAACGCTCGCCGCTTTGAAGTCGGTCTTGGTTTGCCCGTGTGTATAAAACAAACTTTAACGTCAGCTTCGCTAGCTTCCACCTCTGCGAATGTCTGTTCGCAGTAAAATGATTGTTTTTATAGAATTACTAGTAGAGAAACCACACACGTCTATCCGATATTCCAGAACGACTTAACACGCGTAGCAAAAAAGTTTCAGTTAAGCTTCAATAAACTTCAGCATTCGTTCCAAAATACTGGACATATTTCAGACGTCATGTCTTGTCTGTACAACACATTCCTAAAAAAATCCAGTAGAAATGTTTGGAAACACATTTACAATGCCGCCTAAAATCTGTCTGTGTAAACGTCAACGATCCGATAAGGGAGAAGCACGGCGTCACTGGAACGCAGCACAACAGAGACAGGGGGAGAAGCCAAAACTGCATCTCTGTAATTCCTCACAGTTTCTGCACACTTCTCAATACCCTGGTCTCTTTGTAAATACCTGCTCGCATCGTAAATACAACCTGAAATACTTTGCGTTGTCACACAAGACAGTTCCTCATTCCATAAATGTCTGTGTGTGAGAGAGTGTATGGTAAGATAACATTTTAGCCATCCTAAATTGTAAAAAAATAGAAAATCAATATGTGGTGGTCAGTGTTGTTATTGTGTGTGTGTGTGTGTGTGTGTATGTGTGTGTGTGTGTGTGTGTGTGTGTGTGTAAGACAATAGTGATAAAAATAATAATGAAAACAACCACAATAACAATAATAACAATGACAACACCAACAACAACAATAATAATAATAATAATAATAATAATAATAATAATAATAATAATAATAATAAAAAAACAAGAACAGTAATAATAACGATGGCAACAACAACAACAACAACAATAATAATAATAATAATAACAATAATAATAATAATAATAATAATAATTTATTATTATAAAGACAACAACAAAAATAAGAGTAACAATAATAGCAACAAATAATATTAGTATTATTAATTACAACAACATTAATACTAATAATATTTATTATTATTATTATTATTATTATTATTATTTTGTTATAATTAACAATAATAATAATAAAAATGAAAGAATAATAACAATAATAATAATATCAACAACAACAATAATAATAATAATAATAATAATAATAATAATAATAATAATGACACCAACAACAATAAACAATATTAGCATTATTAATTACAGCAACATTAATACTAATAATTTTTATTATTATTATTATTATTATTTTGTTATAATTAACAACAACAACAATAATAAATATAATAATAATAACAATAATAATAACAACAACAACAACAACAATAATAATAATAATAATAATAATAATAATAATAATAAATAACGTTTTAATATAGACATTTAGTATAGGTTTTATATATTTTAAACTGAATGTTTTTCTGTCATGTCATAAGATTAGTTTTGACGTTTGTGCTGATTGTATCCAGAAAAGTATGAAGGTTATTTGAAAAGCATGCAGATATGAAGCCAGCAAACTCCTGCTCCACCCTCACATTTAATTATGGGCATTTTTAGAGCAGGCATTAAGTAAACTAAATATTCATTTACTATCTGCCGCATTTCAAAGCTCGAAACCAAATTTGCATTGATGGATGATATAATCAATGAAAGGCTTAAACTGAATTAAAGCAACACCACAATTAGCTTTGGTCTTCTGCATGTCACAAAGGGCCCTTTCTAGCAGAATAAACCGGCGACCGTCCCTCAGCCGTGACACGGCCATTTATCAATCAGCATCGGCCCCATTGACAAGTGCTAATTTAATAGAGACTGGCCCCGGCTGGCAGGAAGCCGCACTGACACACAATACAAACTCATTTATCACCATACAGTGTCGTGGTGCTGTGCCTTTCCCTCCTATTCACCCTCTCTTACGTTCCAGGACCGCGGGTCACTCCGTCACGCAGTGCTGGATGACATTTTTGCAGGTGTTGCTTTCTTTTTTTTAGCAAGGAACACTGCAGGAAAGTCTGGAGCTTTATTGTGTTATAGTAGAACATGTCTGGTGCCAGTAATTATTTCATCCTACGTACAAAAGCTTTTCTCTGTATGTGTAATGTTCCCCACTGCTTATTCAAAAACAGAACCAAAACCAAACAAGAACTTTGGTTCTTGGTAGAGTCCATCTTCCACCAACATGATATCCAGTAGGAACAGTAAGAGATATCATCAATTCTTTCTTCTTCTATTTATTGGTTTACCAGCTCAGTGTTTTGGAATAAAATATATAGTTTTAGTACTATGGAAAAAGTGAAAATGATCTAGTAAACTGTAAAATAGGTGAAAAAAAAGTTCACAGCAAAAGCTTCAGCAAAAAAAAAAAAAAAGAAAGGAAGAAGTATTAGTATTCTGGCAAACCAGGTTTCTCCAGTACTCTAGAAAAAACAAGTTCCAGTACTTTAAAATAGGAAACAGTTCTATCACTCTGTGGAAAAGGGGGGCACTGTTGTAGTACTAAAAAAAGGAATGTTTCAGGACTGTGGGACAAATATAACAAACTGGACAAAATTAGTTCTAGCTCTCTAAGAAAAAAAAATATTTTTGTACTGTAAAAAATAATTTTACCTTTAAAAAAAAGTTGTAGTACACTGGAAAAAGCAGAAAAAACTACAGTGCAATTGAAGATGGCGCTTTACAGAGGAGAAGAGCTGAGAAAAAGAAAAGCTGGATTCTGGGTAAAGAAGACTGTACTTCTGAAAATATCAAAACAACTTTTTGTAATCTGGTAAAAACCAGAAAAAAGGTGGGTTAGACACAAACTTTCACTACTTTTTTACCACAAGAAAATACAAAATATATTACTCAATATAAAACACAAAAAAAGAAAAAAATAACAGCAAAAGCAAGAGTTCCAGTCCTGTGTGATATAAAAGAAGAGCTTTGAGTACTTTGGTATGTTCTCTACTGTACATGTGTAAAAGCCGATCTGTAGCTAGCAGTATTGCGGTACGAAAGCTTCCTAACACGTTCACATGTGATCTGCAGCTGGTGTGAAGTCATCAGTTTGAGTAGCTTTGAATCTGACACAAAGTTGCAGGAGTGCATGCAGACATAAACACGGGCGCAGGACGTACCCATGTGATTGTCAGGAGGAATGGAAACACCTTTGATCATGGACACTCTGAGCGAGGAAGTCAGAGGAATCTCGTGCTCCTGCCAGAGGCATTTCGGAGGGAAGACGGGCCGAACCCCCGCATGAGTCAGTGGGACGGCGAGCAGAGGGATGGGACCGCAGGCTGAGAGAAAACAGGCCTGATTTCCCAAAGCTTCCCCACATCAGATCAGATCAGATGGTCTCTCAGAGGAACCTCAGGCTGCTACCTTCAGTCAGGCTCCACATCAAGCAGCAGCCTCACACCAAACCAGCAGCTCGGGAATAAGAGCCCCTAACTGGGCCATGTCCCGATCTAAAGGCGCCTCTGAAGCGCTTCCCCTCAGTGTGGGAGGCACAAAGGTGCAGCAAGGTACTACTGTGAATGAGATATTCACTTCTTTATTCTCATAGGATGTTGTAAATTTTACTCCAAGTCTTTTACTCAAAAAAGATAAAATGTTATATTAAATATTAGAATGCAAATTGCAAATACAACAAACCTGAGCTCAAGATTGTTCCTTTAATAAAATATATTTACTCTCTTCTCTTGACAGACAGTTAAAAAGGCTGGAAGAGACTTATTGTAATTTAAAAAATTGATTAAAAAGATATAAATTATAAATCATAATCATAAATATGTGAGAATACATCTATTAAAAGTTTACCAGTGTTACATCCTGAACACAGCGTTAAGTGTTTAATTGTGTGTTCCAATATAATAATAATAATAATAATAATAATAATAACAATAATAACAATAACAACAACAACAACAACAACAATAATAATAATAATAATAATAATAATAACAATAATAATAACTATTGTTATTATTATTGTTATTATTATTATTATTATTATTATTATTATTATTATTATTATTATGTTTGCATGTAATTATCAAAATCTACAATATTTTTCAATGCAATATAGTCAGTTACAAACAAGTAAAAAAAAAATAGTAAACAATCAGGGGCCAACTATAAAAATGTTATTCAAATTATTCAAAATTCAATCCAGAGGTCCCCGGTTTTATTCCTGACCTGGACTCTATATGTGTGGAGTTATTCTGCCATGTTCTGCCCATGTCTACATTTCTCTTGGTACTCGAGTTTCCCTTCACATTTCAGAGGCATGATTTAGCTCAATCCGTGTCTGTAAAGTGTCAAAGTGTGTGTGTGTGTGTGTGTGTGTGTGTGTGTGTGTGTGTGTGTGTGTGTGTGTGTGTGTGTGTGCCCCGTGACGGACTAATGCTTTTTCAAGTGTCCGTTCCCGCCTTGTATCTCAGTGAGGTATATGAAGCAGACTAGAAGTGCTGTTAGTATCAAACCAGCATGATTAAAATCTGCAAAGAAGTAATGAAATGAAACATCTGTTAGATACCTTCTAGTCTCTCTCTCTCTCTCTCTACACACTTGCACACACAACAATCTGATTGTAGTCACATAAAACAGTTGAGTTGTCACTTTATGATATATCTGCCTTAAGCTATGACCGTCTCAGGTTTGTATCTCAGTATATGTGTGATTCGCGTCTTTGGAGTCTGGAGAGCCTCAGGCGTTTTGCTGTAGGTGTTTTCCTTAATTACTCTCTCCCTCTCTCTCTCTCTCTCTCTCTCTCTCTCTCTCTCTCTGTGTCAGACATTTGTGCTTTTCAGAGACCTCGTTCCAAAACAATCAGCATTATTTTGGATTTTTTTGGGTTTGTTACTATTTGAGCTTCCAATCTTTTTGAATTCCTACCAGATTTTGGAACATGGTAATTCTTCCACAAGAGCTTTGGTGAGTAGATGTTAAGGCCTGATCAGCTTCAGTTTACACCAAAGGTTTTGTAGTGGGTTGAAGTCAAGACCCTTTCGAAAGGCCAATAAGTCCTTCCACAGCAGGTCTTACTGCCCGGGGCAAAGGCATGAAGTTGGAAGTTGGCAGCACATACTAGTAGCCAGACGTTAAGATTGTGAGGGTGGATTTTCGTCGATGTGGAATCATAATAATAATAAAATAAAAAATAAATTATTATTATTATGATTATGATTATTATTATTATTATTATTATTATTATTAATAATAATAATAATAATAATAATCATAATAATAATAATAATAATAATAATAGTAATAACAAATGTGGAATAATAATAATAATAAAATAAAAAATAAATTATTATTATTATTATTAATAATAATAATAATAATAATTCTTCTTCTTATTATTATTATTATTATTATTTTTATTTTATTATTTTTTTTCACATTAAACAATAAAAATGAATAGAATGGATGTTGTTGCTTTATTCAGTTGACTTTATTTTGTGATTTTTAATTTAATTTGAGAGTAGAAAATCATCATTTGTTTCCAAAAGTTACAATTTACATTGTATTATACTTAATAATCATTTTATGCTATAAGTTATGTAATATTATGTTGTATAATATCACATTAATAATGTAAATATAATGTAATATAATATTGTAAGAATATAATGTATAATTCTTACATTATACATCATCTTTACATTTTATACATATAGATAATGAATGTGAAGTGAATTACTGCTTAAATGTTTTTCATTTTCTTCTTTGTATTCTTGCATGATTAAAAAAAAATCTTAATCCAGTCTCGGTCTCATCTCTGCCATTCCTGGTCTCGGTCTTGACTCCAACTAGACTGGTAAAATCCAAGACTTTTAGTAGTCTAGTCCCGGTCTTGGTCTTGACTCGGACTTGACTCTACCGGTCTTGACTACAACACTGCCAGGTGGCGAAATTCCAAAACAAATCGCGTTGTGTTCAGTGTGTGAAAAACTTTTCTGCATATTCTACCTTAACTGCCTAAATTATTGATAACCAAAACGTTTGTACTTATCTGCATACATTCTGTTATGTGAGCGAGGCAGGGCGTCTTTCCTGCAAAGCAAGATGTGCCAGTTCTGTTCTTCGGGACTTTAAGCCACAGAACTTCGAGAGTACAACCATACACTGCTATTCAATAGAGTCAGCGGACAGTTAAACAAGATCAATTTTACACAGCTATAAATCTTTCAAGGAGGTAAAGTACACATTTTCCTCACTGTTTGTCAAGCCATC
Source organism: Ancistrus triradiatus (assembly GCA_025084515.1). Classification (NCBI taxonomy): domain Eukaryota; kingdom Metazoa; phylum Chordata; class Actinopteri; order Siluriformes; family Loricariidae; genus Ancistrus; species Ancistrus triradiatus. The sequence goes on from JAJAGP010000134.1 coordinate 373,878, forward strand.
GGTGGGCTAGCTGAGCAACGCTCGCTCCCAATGATTTACATATGAGCTGGCTCTGGTGAACGAGACCATATGGGCTAGGTTTGATGCCATATCTTTTAACTATAGCGATAATGTGATAATTGCATTCGGATTTCAGGAGTTCTACCTGAGAGGTCCCGCGAGGTGAAAAACGCGTCTCCACCTGGCACGTGTAAAGCCTGTAGGATTCCTTCCATAAATAACTGAGTTAACCGTGTGGGCCTGCGTGTTGGAAATCCGACTCCCATTGTTCATTGTTCGCTGTTGGAAATAACTTGACGTGAAAGTATAAATACTGCGAATGCAACGACCGCAGAGGCATTCCATGTTTATTCGGACTACCCTGAGTAAACGTGGCATCATCGCTCTCGAAGTACGCAGATCCGTGTAAACTCTACATGGTACACGGCCTCCCGATATTGTGTTACTGAAGCGATGTACGTCGCGAGGAACGTAGCGTGTTATGCATATTTCATTTCGCTGCGGTTTCTCTCTGGAGACTGAGATGGGGGAGCTGTGATCACTGTGGGATTTGACTTCTGAAGGTTGCCTCAGTGGTCCTCTCATCGTTTGAGCGTATTTAGAGTACTGAATTATGAATGCATCTCCTCATCAGGCCGCGCCGAGCACCTTTTGCCCTTCTTTCCCTTCGTATGACTCACTGCGCCTCGCCGAATGTGAGTAATGTGGATTTTAATGCGCGGTAACGAACTCTTCTCGGCGCCCAAACATCCCGCTGCAGTTTATCCACCTGTGTACATGAGCAAGATGGTGACGATGGTTCGAAGCGACACCAGTGGCCTAAAAAGGGAACTGATCTGAAGGATAGCAGCAATTATCCCTCCTGCTAGTCGTTAGCTAGGGGGTAATGAGTCATCCCGAGAGGAGAGAACCCAAACATTTGGGTCATGTCCATGTTGGGTGACCGAAGCACAGACTGTGTACTCAGAAGAGTGTGTGTGGTTTCATGGTTGGAATATCTGTTTGTAAGGGTATGTGGTTTGGTGTGGTTTGCTGGGCTGGGTATGGTCGGTGGATATTTGGGAGGAGAACCGTGTGCCAGTATGAGGCACTGAGTTTAGTTGGACGGTGTGTTAGGACGTGTGGTTGCTTGGCTGTTTGGGTGGATGATTGGTTGTCGGAGAGTCTTCTATATGTGGTCTGGGTGGGCGTACAGTTGAGTGTATGGTCAGACAAGTGCGTGGAACAAATGGGTAAATCTACAAATGACACCAGGCATGATATCAATATCAATTGTTTTCATTCCGAGAGGGTGGTGTCCTCCCTCATTTTACAGAGTTAATGTTCAACTTTGTAGATGCAATGGAAAACCAGAGAAGGAAAACACCACCAGTCCAGGGTACTGTAACGTCACTTCTCATTAGTGAGCATCATTTTCAATGGCACCATTTCAGTACCATGACTCACACTTACTAAGTACACTTCTTCACTTTGTGCTCTGTCCCAGTAAACGATTGTTCCTCTGGTGGACAAGAACCTTAAGTTACCTAAAGAGATCCTGAAGTAGTTCCTATGTTGGAAACATTCATGGTCAGAGATATAGCCTACCTCTGTCTATGCCCTTATTTTTACATTATAAGTATATAATTCTCAATCAGTGGTCTTCTGAACAACATTCAAATAAGTGTTTAAATACAAAAGGCTTCCTAAAACAGTTCTCCAGTCCTGCTTTGCTTCTCACAGGATGAGTCATGGATCACAGGCCATCTGAACAACTTGTTGCTGTTCAGGGCTCAGTTGGTCTAAGGCTCGAGCATGTCATTGTCTTTGTCGGTACTGGTTTTAATCCTGTCTTGGTCTCAGTTGCTATGTGTTTTGTGTCTCGTCTTGGTCATGATGGCATATTTCTTGGTCTTGTCCTGGTCTCATTTGCTATGGTTGGTGTTGGTATTGGTGTTGTTTTGGTCTCAGTTGCTATAGGTTGAGATTTTGTCCTGGCCATGGTTGGTATGGGTTCTGGTCTTAACATTTTTGTCTTTTTCTCAGTTAGTACTGGTTTTGTTATTGCTTTGGCCTTAGTTCATATAGGTTCTAGTCCTATTTCAGTTTGGGTCTTTGTATTTTGATCTCAGTTGGTAGAGGTCTTAATCTTGTTATGGTCACTGTTGGTTTGGGTCTTAGTCTTGTCCTGGACTCTGCTTGCTTAGATTATGATCTTGTCTTGGTCATGGTTGGCATTGGTCTTGGTCTTGAATAGATCTCAGTTGGTGTACTTTTTGGTCTTTTTCTCAGTTGGTACATGTTTTGGTTTTGTTTTGAGCTTGGTTGGTAAAGATCTTAATGTTGTTTTGGTCTCTGTTTGGGTCTTGGTCTTGGCCATGGTTGCCATTGGGTTTTGGTCTTGTATTGTCAGTTGATGTGGCTCTTTGTCCCAGATATCGTTTTTGGGTCTGGTCATAGCGTCGGTTGGTATAGGACTTGGTCTTGTTAAGGATCTTAGTCTCAGTTGGTGTGGCTATTGGTATTGGTCTTGGTCTTGGATGGTATGGGTCTTGGTTTAGTTTTAATCTCAGTTGGTACAGATCTTAATCTTGTTATGGTCTCTCTTGATTTTGATCTTGGTCTTGTCTTGGACTTCACTGGCATAGGTTATGAGGTCTTGGCCTTCTCTAAATCTCTGTTAGTATAGAATGTGATGTTGTCCTGGTCATGGTTTGGCATGGGTTTTGGTCCTTTATTGATGTCAATTGGTATGGGTCTTAATTTCAGTTGGTATAGATTTTGTGTCTGGCCATGATCTCGTTTGGAATAAGTCTTAGTCTTGTTTTAGACTTGGTTGGTAAGCATCTTGGTCTCAGTTGGTATGGATACTTGTCTTAGTCTTGGATGGTATGGGTCTTGGTCTTGTTTTGGCCTTGGTTGGTATATCATTTTGCTCTGTCTTGATCTAAACTGTTGATCAGAGTGTTTTACACTGTGGGTTTAACACTTGATAACATAGGCAGTAATAAGTGTGTGAGCCGTTATGGTTGGCTGTGTGGTATGTCTGCAGTGGTAAGAGTGTGTGTGTAGAGTTTAGAAGCAGTGTGTGTGTTGTGAGTGTATAAACTGTGCTCTTCCTCCCCCTTTTCTTCAAAGCTCAGCGGAAATCAATGGCCGTTTTGATTAGCGGCGGCTCTGGGAAGACCTGTGATTATTACCAATAAAGAGAATTAGATCAAATGATTTTGGACTTTGAAATTCGCCGTTTAATCAAATCTGAGATAAAGTCATCAGTAAAACCGAGGCTGATTTTATAAACAAGATAATTGGTGGCGTTCCTCCAGACTACTTCGGCCTGCCTCTCAGCACCACCTTTTATTGCTTAGTCAAGCCTCCTCATTCAATTTTAAAATTGCCTATTGAGTGAAAGTCTCAGTGGCATCGCTAATACTTTTCTTCAAGTCTGCGCTGCACCCCTTTGAATCAGAGGCAGTTACCTTTACTCAATCCTGTCCGTCTTTGTCTGCTTTTTGCCTGTTCGGTACGAGTGATCTGACAGAAGAGGGATGAGATTAGATCTTTATAATCTGACTGTATGAGAATTCGATTGAAGTACACAGTGATTCAGATTCACAATAGTTACCCCTCAGTGAAGATCTCTGCTGTGTTTATCATGTTTTTCTTTATTTTTACATCTACAGTATTGTATTCTTAGTGCAAATAAGTCCCCATGGACTAAATCCTCCAGAATACAGGCTGCAGTTAGCGTTAGCAACCATATTAGTGCCTTGAGTTCACAATAGAGTAAGTGTTGTGCTTTTACTTTTCACTTTCAATCCATTATTCACTGAATGGCGTGTTATTTTTCAGCACCTTATTATAATATAAGCTCTGTGTTTATGATGTTGCCCAACTGTAGATTAATGCAAATGTTTCAACCTAGGCTGTTTAACAACCTAGGTCTGTGATACAGAATAGTCTATAGCAAATATTTTTCCTCAAACATTTTTAATTACGAAAAGTAATTGGAGCAAACCTAAAAGGCTTAGTGCTCGGACCCTTTGTGTTCTGCTTGTAGAGGCTCCTTTATGTAGAAAACAAATTTCTTCTTTTGCTTGTACAAAACTTGTAGCTGTTATAAGCGTCCATATTTCAAAACCAAAAGATTTTGATAGTGCACTGTTTTTTTTCACTCTCACTCTCTTATTAGTGGGCTGATGTCTGAGCTTCAGCGTTGCTGTGGCCTCTCTGTTTTGGATGTGAGACCTCCATTTGCATGTGTTTCCTTTTTTTTCCGTGGTTTGTTAAGAGAAGGAAAAACAGTGCGAGGAACAGTAAAAATGAACCCTTTTCCTCAAACAAAACTAATTGGAAGGAGTGGGATGTACAACATGCAATTATGGTGCCTCAGTGTTGCATTACTTGCTGAGGATGTAAAAAACGTGGACCGGTCCTCAACGTCTCTCTTTATGAGCGTTTGGACTAGTTTGGCAGTTTCATCAGGAATTGGTCTAATTAACCTCAACTTAAATAAATCCACAGTCTTCTCTGGTAGGGTAACGTAACCTATTTTAGACCCTGACGTGCATTGTGTGATCTGCGAGCTGGAAAAAGGAGCCTGGCACCAAGCTTTTTTTGTGCCGCTTGTCATTTGTAGGTCTGCATTGAAATAATTGGGACTTGCGAACAACACAAAGGGGAAGGCAAAAAACTCAACTTTGCTTGTGACCCTCCTTCACGTTCATTTTTTTTTTTAATGCTGCCCAAATCAGCCTCCCCTATCCAACTTATTTGATGTTCAGCCTCTTTCATTACCTGGTTTGGACAGGTCGCCTCGAGAGATGACTTTGAAAGACTATCTCGGAGGCCTAATTAGAAATAACGTTTCTCTCTTCTGGATCGCACCTCAAGCAGGACAAATTAAGTCTCGCATTTTAAGCAGCTGGGTAAATTAAGGGTGAGAGCGTCTCACATTGTTTGACCTTATTTGAAGGGGACGAAATGACTTTGGGTGCAAAATTTTGGCCACACCAGGCAATCGCAGCCTCAAACTGTTTCTGTTGGGACTATGGTAGCCTAGTGGTTAAAGTGCCAGAGTCTGGACCGAAAGGTTTAGAGTTCAAATAACACCTTGTCCTTGAGCAAAACCTTTAACCCCCAATTGCTTGGATTGTAAGAATGTATCAGTTGTAAGTCACTCTGGATGAGGGAGTCTCCAAAACGACATAATGTAAATGTTACTCCACAGACGGTCTGTTGGGTGGCTCAAAAATGCATCAGGTGCCCATCATGTTGTAAATTCCATTCAGGATTCGAACCCAAGCCCTCAGGAACATGGTTCTTACCACTTATTGATCTTAAAGTCAGGACAAGATCTGAAAGACCATATAAGAACTGATTATAGACTGGTCAGGTATGCAAAGCAAAACCCTCACGAGGCACACTAAACAGTTTTAGGGATTAATTTGGAAGAAACTACAGAACTAGATCCGTTCCTTTTTGTTTTGCATTCACACCATCAGTAGGAATTTGAGGTGCCCACATTTTGCACAGAACTGGACACCGAAGGTTATTTCTGCTGCGTCTCGTCGTGCTTCCTGTACACATTAAGACCCTCGTGAGGCAAAAAAAATGCCTGTTTGTGTTCACACTTAAAGCAGACATGAAATGGAGTGTCCTTAACTTAATCACCACCTTGTTTTGCCACATTTGCATACATTTGCATATTAATTGGAGCGCAGATTAAAACCGGGTTTGTAATTTTAATTAAGCGTCCACAAAGGTATATGATTAGAACTGTTTAAAATACAAGCTGACACGACTAGCAGAAGGGCTCGTGCTCGTGCTCCGCCCCTGCAGACGGGGGCTTACGTTTAGTTTTACGATAGTCATTTTTTAATCTTCGGCGGATTACGCGGAAGGAGGGCGGTAAGTACAGGAAGGGGGGTGGGAGGTGCAGGCTCGGGTATCGGAGTCATCTTCATTTTTCAAGATCAGTCCCCCCTGTTTCGTTGATTTGTCGCACTTGCACTTGACGAGAAAAAAGTCCTTTGTAGCATTTCCTGATTGCAAATTAAGAGTCTGAGCGGCAAATCTGTTTTGATTTAGCGCGCGAGTAAGCGATTTATGCAAACGAGCTTCGAAGTGACAAACAGCGTTCTCTTCGTTTGGATCCCAAAACCAAGTCGAGGCTCTGGCGGTTTTCTTCAGATTAAAAAAAAAAAAAAAAACAGGAGGTTCAGTCTCAGCAGATTAACCCTGAGCTGAGGTCATCATTCTGAGCGGGGAAATCCCAAGTGGATTTTTATATTGGTGAGACTTTGGCGTCACATAACGTCTGTTAAGATGGTAAAGCTAAAAATGAGAATGTAATGTGCTTCTTTTGGGAAGGAGAACACTGAAATCACCATGATGTTCATGAAACCCGGTTGAGACAAATTGCCATTACCAGGCAGCAAAGGGGTGCAACAATCCTCACATAGGCTGTGACATTCAAGGAAGACTGATTGGTATTAACATGCGCAAAGAACAAAATTACACCACCTCCATCAAGCTGGAGTGTTGATACAAGGTAGGTTGGGTCTGGATTCATGCTGCTGTCATCAAATTCCTATCGTCCCTCAAGAGCAATCAAGATTGCGCCCAGGCTTTTTTTTTCCAGTCAACCATCCAGTTTATGTAAGCCCGTGCCCACTGCAGCCTCAGCTTTCTGTTGCTGGTTTTCAGAAGTGGAACCCGACATGGTCTTCTGCTGTTGTAGCCCACTCTCCTCAAGGTTATTCTATGTCCGCTGTCAGTTCAAACCAGCCTGGGAATTTTCTGACTCCAACAATGTTTCAAAAAAAAAACTTGTCCACAGAACTGTTGCTCACTGGATGTTTTTTATTTGCTGCAATGCAATAAATTACAAACCAGCATCAGCAATCACACCATGGTCAAAATCACTGAGGTGACATTGAAGCACCAATCTGTAAGCGACTAATAAGGTGGCAGAAGTACAAAAGTTCTTTACTTAACAAAAAAAAAACTACTAGTCTGTTAAAACTACTCAAGTAACAGGTGAAGTATGGTTCATATATTTTACTCAAGTACAAGTATAACAGTACCTGCTCCTAAATATGCTTAAAGTAAAAAGGAGGAAAAGTATTCTTTTAAAAAGCAGTTCTAACTCATTTTTTCAAATAGGAAGCCTTTATTGAGGGTAAGAGATACAGATCCATGACACAGAGGGTACATGATGGTTTGGTAAAAAAAAACATGGTAATAAAAACATTTTCATACATGGAGAACCAAAACATACAAAATACTGGACTGAAAAAATACCACTGGTAAAACTAGAATTAAAACTAGCATGAAAATAAAAATATGAAAATATAAAATAAATAAATAATAGATCATATGAAATAAACAAATATCTTATCACAAAAGCTAAAGTAACAAGTCTGTTTTGAAAATGTAGTGAGTAAAAAGTACAGATTTTTCTCTGTTATGTAGTTAGTAAAAGCAAAAAGTGTTAAGTTAAAGAAATAGTGAAGTATAGTACAGATACTTACCACCTCTGCCAGGCTCACACCCCTGTCAGATCTCAGCATACCGCACTGGAACTACTTCGTTACTTACCACCTCCGGTAAGTCGCTTTATACAAAGGTGTCTGCTACAATGAAGGCAAAATGGAAATTCAGTGTGGTAATGTCTCTGAAGCAAAGACACGGCAAGTTAAAAGGACACAAAAAGTATTTTTTTAACAACTGCACCCATTCTACCATGTCAAGGAAAGACTTGCACAATTGGGCACATTCTCTGCAGCAATTAGACTGAAAGTCGGGCTATCTTGTGGTGGGTTTAGGTGGAACACGATATTGCCTCAGCGGTCGTTTGTTGTGGTCTGGAACGTCTCTGAAGGACATTTGGAAGCATTTTGCCTATAAAAAATACTTAACTATTTAAGTAAGGGGATTGGGTTTCAGTGCATACTTTTCACCTCACATTGTCTTCGGGGATAACCGTGCCTCGGATCCGAGTAAACCCGGATCACGTGGACCTTTTAAATCCTGAGCAAACTCACACTGGCAGCGCTGCCACGCAACATCGGTCCTGTTCTATTGATGAGGATATTTCCTCCATCCCCGTACGTAACGTCTAATCAACCCAAGTCTGAACTGGTTCTCGCTGGACGGATGATGTAGCAGCCTCCAATGTGTCCTCCCATCATATATTACGCTTTACCTTACGTAGCGGTTTTGCTGTAACTCGCCTCGCTCTCTTTAAATTGCAGCTTCTCGAGTTACTAAGCTGTCCTAATAGGTACATTCTGTGCTGAAAAGAGAGGCTCGAATCTCCAGAACGGACTGCACATCCTCCCCAGTGCTTTGGAAAAACAATCTCAGTTTGTCTGTCATAAATTCTGCTTAGGACCAGTGCGTCAAATGGGCTTCGTATGCCTTTGACATCAGACTTTAACTGCGAAAAACAAAATACAATGTACAAGATGCTCAGATCCAGAGCTGAGCAGCTGAGGGTTATGGGTCTGGCTCATGGGCCAAGCAGTAAACATAACCAGGGTTAGGTTTAGGTTGATGTTTCCTTTTTTAGGCTTAGCAATAGATGTACAAAAATGTCTTAGTGTTAGAAAACACACCTAGTCAAGTGCCAAAATGCACCAATCAGCCATAAGTTCAGAACTACCTTTACTCCATTATCCCAGCTCCACTTACTGTATAGGAGCACTTTGTAGTAGTGTTGTCTCAAGACCAGGTCTACCATCCCAAGTCTCAGCCTCAGTTGGACTCTGGTTTGATCTTTGTCTCGGTCTCGGGGGAAGGTGGACTGATATCGTTGTCGAGACCAGCCGAGTCCAGTGAGTCTGTCTGAGGTAACGTTCATTTCTTCTCTATTGTTATGATATCAGAATATCAACAATCCATTCAAACAAAAGAAATCAGTGCTTTCTCTACATGCCTAAATAAAATCTGCACTCTGATTGGTTAAAAGCAAGTTCCTGCTCTTTTTGTTCAGTTTCCAATCAAAGAACACGTTTCATTTTATTTTGAATAGTCTGACGTTGCATTTTCATCCACTTGCTTTACTGTACCATGTTGGCAAAATCTGGATTTATTATTAATATTTTTTACATTTCATAATAAAAATGGATAGAATGAATTGTTTGTATTCAGGTGACTTTATGTGGGGATTCTGATTTTGAGAGAAGAAGGAAAACAGGATCATCACTGTCATTTGCTTCCAAAAGTTACATTGTCTTAGATTGACTAAGCCTATGATATAATATAATAATAATTAATAATAATTTTAGGTTATATTTTACTTAATGTTATATTTTACAAAATATATGATTAAATATAATATTATGTATTAATATATCATGTATAATGAATAATAATGAATGTAAAGTCAATTAAGTTTTTTTTTTTTTCATTTTATTCCTTTAAGTCTTGCATGATGAAAAATCTTAATCTGGTCTCGGTCTCTTCTGAGTCACAATAATATAATAATATAATAATAATTACTATAATTGTAGACTATATATTATTTCATGTTATATTTTAGAAAATATATGATGAAATATAATATTATTTATTAATATATATCTTGTATAATAAATGATAGTGCACTTAAAGTGAATTAAAAACAAACTTAATTTATTGTCTTCTTTTTATTCTTGTGTGTTGAAAAAAAAAATCTGGTCTCAGTCTTGGCTACTATAATATAATAATATTATATAATAGAATTAATAATTATTTTAGGCTACATATGATTTAATGTTACATTTTACAATATCTATGATAAAATATAATATTATTTATTAATATATAGAATGTATAATAAATTATAATAAATGTAAAGTATGAATTACGAACGAATTTAATTTTTTTTTATTTATCTGGTCTCGGTCTTGGCCACTATAATATAATAATATTGTCTAATATAATTAATAATAATTTTAAGCTATATATTATTTAATGTTACATTTTACAAAAACTATAATTAAATATAGTATTATTAATATATGTCATGTATAAGGGATGATAATGAATGTAAAGTGAATAACAAACTAAGTTATTTTTTCCATTTTCTTCTTTTTATTCTTGTATGATTAAAAAATCTTAATCTGGTCTTGGTCTCAGACATTCCCGGTCTTGGTCTTGACTCGGACTGCTTGACTTTAACACTACTTTGTAGTTCTACAATTGTTAGCCCCTTTCACCCTGTTCCTCACTGGTCAGGCCGCCCACAGGACCACTACAGATCAGGTATTAATTGGACATTGGATCGTTATCAGCACTGAATACTCCGGCAGCACTGCTGTGTCTGAACCACTCATACCAGAGCAACTTTTTTAATGCATATACTGTTCATGTAAAATGACTCAAAGAATATATAGTTATCTTGTGGCAAAGCTTTCCGTGGTGCAATATTTCAAGCCAGGCAAGATAGGAGTAAAACTGCTGTCAAAAAGGAAATGTGGAATCAGATATCACCTTTGCCCCCATGTAAGAACCTCAAGCCAGCACCTCTTTTTCAGAGGACCAGACAGAGAGCAGATGTCAGAGAGCCGAGAGGGAAGACGAGAGGAAGGCTGTCGACTGTCTGCATAGGTGGCAAGTGATGGATCCTCTGGAGCAGCCCTTCATTCGGGGCCATTATCATAAATAAAGTGGTGCGTAAACACGACCTTTTCGCTCGCTAATGGAATTCGTTCGACGCGAAAGCGACGTTATAGTTGGCCTGTCCTTTCTCTCTGGGCGATCCGCTGCCAAAATTCCGACCCCGCCCCCTCCTGCGAAACGTTTTGCGTCGGGAGAATCGTGCTGTAATGAAATTACCTCTGAGCAAACAAATAAGGTCAAACTCTCAAGGAGAGGAACCACCAGATTGTGCTAATTATGCACCAGGTTCTTCAAGAGGGCCGAGTAAATGAAAGATGAGCCAGAACTGGCTAACATAATTGTAGCTTAATGCTAATGCGCTAATTCGCCGGCCTTTTTTTGTCGTTATCGTCGGAACGTGTTGCTTTTAACGCGAGGACAGGCTACTAAGACAAGCTTTCAAAATTGAGATTAAAATCAGGGTTCCTCAGCGAAAATTGCTTTGTTTACAGGGACCATTAGCGTATCTGGGGAATTTTTTGTAATCATATTAAACGGAAAGCTGTGACGCCGGCCTAAAGGAAACGTCCCAAATGGCTGTTTAGCTAGACTGTTATCATCTGCAATTAGTTTTACCTGCTTTCTATCGCCCTAGTGCATCTTATTACCTACGCTGGCATGACTGAGCTTTTGTAATTATTGACCATGACTTATTTTAATTAGTTTACTTGAGCAGACTGCGGTAGGAGGGAGGCTCGTGGGTGGGCGGGCCGATGGGCGGGGGGCCCGGGGCTGTTTGCGCTAGAGTACACCGCTATGATTTACCCATCTGGCTGCTCGCGGAGTCACCGTACCTGTGCAATCTTTCCCTCATCCGACACACGCTGCTGACAGAACAAAAACGCCCCATCAGCAGAAAGCTTTTCGTCCGTCTTCTGTTTTTCTCTCTCTCTCTTTCTATTACCACCTCGTTCGGCCAGACAGAGTTCCCCAGAGAGGGCTATCAATAAATCTGACAGGCCGGTTTCAAGACCACCTGTGTTAACTCAGTAGGAAATTGCTGACTGGACACTGCTGTGGTCATATTTCACGTTAACATGGAGCCGTTCGCCACTTGTTCTCCCCCCTGGCTTGTTTTCTGTAATCTCTGCTAAACTGAGCAAAACCAGCACCGGATTATTGACGCCAGCAATCCCGAAAAGTCCTTTGAAGAAGGTGGCGTTTTATGGCTGTCCACTCGCTTTAGTAGCTGATTTCTGCTGTTATAACTTTTCTCTCGCTATCCCAACGTCCATTACTATAAACTGTCCAAGAGATCACTTAAAGATGGAAAAGGGAGTCCAGGAACAGATACCAAAGGTATTAAATACAGGTGTACGCTGTCTAATGTCTGCATTACATTCTGTGAAATAGGACGCTGCCTGAAATGGACGTTGCCTAGACCTCACATAGTAGATTAGACACTTTGCACATGGTGTTTTATTTTTAACATTATTAATTAAAACACAATATGAAAACACATCTACTGTACAATGTGGTAAATCTTATCTTTGTGTCTTTTGTAATTTGAAACACTTACTGATAATAAAAACGAAAGGAACGTGACCATGTTGTTTTCTGCTTTCAATACTGCAATTCTCATTTCTGCCAGCAGGTGTCGCAGGTTTTCTGTCATTCAGACGTGAATGAGCTGTAAATAAGACAGATTTTTTGTTTCCTATTATAATTCTTAAGACCTTGGACATTAAAGTAAACGGATGTTGATTGTTGTACAGCTACTCCCCATGTTACGATGCCCCGACTACCGATATTTTGACTTTATGATGGGAATCCAATAATAAACAAAAATACACGTTTATCAAAAATCATCCTCTGAATTTTGAATTTCGGATTTTCCCGGGTAAGCGATACGAAGCGAACATACTACTTTCTCGCACTCTGTGGTAGTCAGCAGTGCATGACGTATGGAGTCACATGAATGCTGGGAAATGTAGTGAGGAACTGTGGTTGCACAGTAATCATTTTTTGTTTTTCACTTTCAATACATTACTCAATAAATTACATGAGATATTCAGTACTTTAATATGAAATAGACTATATGGTTTTGAACAACTGTAGGCAGCTTTGGTCGTGTTCTAAATGCATTTAATGTACATTATAATACTCTTCAGCACACGGCAGCGCGTGACGCAGGGAGTGACGTGGCGGGTGCGATGATCTCTGGGATATGTAGTGAGGAAAAGCCGTGACCTGTGTTTTAAATGTGTTTAATGTCTAAAGGTTGCGCTATGATATATACACTATATTTTAAACTTCTCGTTCTATGATAAGTTCAACTTACGATGGATTTGTCAGAACGCATCCCCATCATAAATCAGCGAGTACCTGTATAGAGCTGTTAAAAGCTATTAAAGGAAATATTAAACCTTCATGGTTGACTCGTTGCTTTAGCAGAGCTGGAAGCTGATTCTTGGTGATTTAACTGCTCTCTTTCTCTATTTTTCCCATATTGGCGATTCCACACCTGATGGTTACAGAATACCCAACAGATTGCATATAGATGAAAAGTAAAGGCCGCTTTGCGAGTCAGGACAAGGCACTTCTGAGGATATGTTTACTAACTCTCAGCGTTCCAGCCACCTTTCATTTTATGACTGTAATATTTGCTTGGTCAGCGCGGTTGTGTTACCGCAGACGACACAACAGTTGAGGGAGGAAACTCACAAATGGAACACGATTTCTTGCTTGTCCTACTTGAAAGACATGCTAAGGGAAACAGACAGAACAGATAACCAAAAGGCGTAGGGTGGCTTGGGTAAAACTTAACACGCGACAACACTTTCATTTTCATTGCGGCGAGTTTGTTTACTTGCCTCTCTCCACGAGATCCATGTTTTCAACAGAACATGGATATTGATTTGATTTCACTGTTTGATGGAGTGCTCAACTTGAATAAGGGGGTTTATCAAAAGGTTAATCTAAAATCTAGTCATATACAGTGGGGCAAAAAAGTATTTAGTCAGCCACTGATTGTGCAAGTTCTCCTACTTAGAAGATGACAGAGGTCTGTAATTTTCATCATAGGAACACTTCATCTATGAGAGACAAAATGAGAAGAGAAGAGCTGACCAAATACTTATTTTCCACCATGATTTACAATTAAATTCTTTAAAAATCCTACAATGTGATTTCCTGGATTTTTTTTCATACTTGAAGTGTATCTATGATGAAAATTACAGACCTCTCTCATCTTTCTAAGTAGGAGAACTTACACATTCAGTGGCTGACTAAATACTTTTTTGCCCCACTGTTTAAAAAAAGCCTACATAAGGTGAATCCATAGAATGAAAACCATAGAAACGGCTTTAATGAAATGCTTGAGATTCCACCAGAAAGATTCTCTCAGAATCCACTTTAAGAGAGTCTTGAATTCCTGTCAAGAAGCGACAAGTCAGACGTGAAATCATGCCCTACTTGAGGTGTTATTTTTTGGTTAATCATTGACACTGGGAGTATTTTTACCAAGAATGATTTCAGAGGTGGCTTTGATCAGCCAACAAGTCAAGTTTATTAGATCCACGTATTATTGAGGTATTTTCAAGCAATTACGTTTTTATAAGCAAAAGCACTAAGGAGGAACTAAAATGCTGACATACACACACATCATGTCACAAAATTCTTCACAAAAAGTGCTTAATGTGAATCAAGAGACGTTACCTAAATACGCACACAAACATTTTAAAAACTATACAGATACTCCCTGATTCACAATTCATCCAAGGAGTTTGATACACTGTATGTGTCCTAGCATAGCCTACCTTAATCATGCTTAAAACACTTATAATTGGGCAAAACCATTAACACAAATGCTTTTGTTCACAGTGTTTTGTGAACGTTATGTTCTCAGTCCGAGTCACTGCACCAGAAAAGTAAAGATCCACACGTAAGAGGGAAGGAAATACTGCCATTGAGCGCTGCATAAAATCCATCAGCACAATCATGCGGGCTCTGAAACCCCGAAATGACGGATCAGCCCCGAAATGTCTTTGTTGACCTCTCCATTGCGAGCGGATTGGGTTTATTAACTCCCAGGTTGAGCCGTGAGTCTGACAGGTCTTCCATCCGTCAGCAGCAGAAGGGTTTGGGTGATTTCTCTTTCTGCAGTGAAATGGTAGAATGAAGCTCACTGAACGGCTAAACCACTCAGAACCTGAAATCCTTCTGGGGGAGGATGTGGTGGCTAGGCTTCCCTACTGAGAGCTGACAAATGCCATATGCCCCCAACACAGCAGTCGCTCTAATCCAACACAGCACCGGCCTTAATGCCTGACCTGACACCACAATAAAGCTGCAATAGCTCAGAGAGAGTCACACTGCAGATCACAAACTGGTGGGCGACTCTTTGAGCGGGACAGATGTACACCCAAACGCACGCGATTCAAATGGTTCGACTCCCACCACTTAAAAGTATGCTCTGAAGTACCTGTGGTAATTCCTGTTGGAGGAATTCAATATTGCACTGCGGCATCACTCTGTTCGTTCTTTAAACTCAAATTCCCAATGAGCATTGCAGTGCTGAGTGTAAAATCTGCTTTGTTCCTGACACACAGCCAACAGACACTCATCGATGTCCGTGTGCCTCTGCTGCTTTTTGAATGGGATCAAATATTGGGCTCATCGGACAAACGGCGTTGTTAAGTCCAAACAAACGGGCAGACGGGCACATGGAAACAGGAACTTCAAAGTCTGTGCCACATTTTATTAATAACATTTCAAATGTTAACACGACTATATACAATGCGTGGCCAAAAAAAGGTCACACACTCGAATATGTGGTCGGACGCCTTTAGCTTTGATTATGGCATAGTCATACTTCGGAGTCTGACTGTTTGAGGCTGTGGACAGGTGTCTTTTATACAGATAACGAGGTCAAACAGGTGCCATTAATACAGGTAACGAGTGGAGGACAGAAGAGCTTCTTAAAGAAGAAGTTACAGGTCTGTGAGAGCCAGAAATCTTGCTTGTTTGTGGGTGACCAAATACTTATTTTCCACCATGATTTGCAATGAAATTCTTTAAAAAGCCTACAATGTGATTTCCTGCACTTTTGTTCCTCATTTTGTCTCTCATAGTTGAAGTGTACCTATGATGAAAATTACAGACCTCTCTTGTCTTTCTAAGTAGGAGAACTTGCACAATCAGTGGCTGACTAAATACTTTTTTGCCCCACTCTATGTATGTATGTATATATATTCCGAAAAAAGTGTTTTCTTACCTGTTACCCTTCCAAAATGACTTGATCAAGCTTCTTCAGGCTACAGAAGAGTCATCTTGGCATCCCGGTCCTGACTAAATGTTTACAGCCCATAGAAGCTGTTTTTTCTGATTATTTTTAAGTTTTTTAATACTGCATACAAATTTCCTGTGTTTTCTGCTTCTAATAATGGCACTGAGAAATAATTATACATGCTGATTACCATCGCTTAAAATAATGATATATCTAATCTAATGGTGGCCTAAGACTTTTGGACAGTATATATTGAATATCTGTAAATATACAGTATATGAATACCTGAGAAACAATAGACTTAAGGAAAAGTCTCTCTTTTCTTTCCACCTGATCTCACGTTTGTTTAGGAGAAACTGTGGTGAGATTTAGGAGATTCATCATGCCAGTCAGTCCTTTGTGACTTTTTATTGATGCGGATAGTTTTAGCTGAGACAGTTATGAACCGACAGACCTTTTAGATTCTGTCAGAAATCCTGTCAGATTAGCAAACGTAGCCTGATAGCTAGTGTTACTTGAACGTTTATAAAGTTCATTAAAGTAACCACAGAATCCTTGTCTTGTTTGCCAGTTGGCTAACTTTAGCGAATGGTTTCAAAATCCTGTCAGAAAATCCTGTTAAGTAAGCTGATAGCTAACCCGCTAGCATTAATAGAGAATTATATTATCGTTTCTGACTGACATAGAAGTCTTCTCAGAAATCCTGTCAGGTTAGCTCTTGCTAGCTAGCTGACTGCAGACATCTGTGAAAAGTCAAACATATATACAGTCTTGAAAACGTTTGGGCATGCCTAGTCGATTTTTTGAATGACAATAGCTTAACCTCTGCATCAAACCAGCTGAAATATGGCATATTTCTGCAAACTGTAACGGATAGATGAAACAAAATCCTTTTAGACGGTCCAGTAACGTTTTAGTTTAAAGGCTTTAGGACTGCATGGGTTTGTTAATGTCAAATATCTCAAACGTTTGTTTACGCGTATTTACATATTCATCAAAACATGAAATCCGAGGGCTAGCCAGCATTCTGAAAGTATGTATAAGCATCCGGGCGCTCCAGCGGTGGATTTCACAACCGATCCACTCCTGTCGGTGCTGGAACTGTCACTTTATTGTTCTGAGATGCGTGACAGTGGTTTTAATGGGCCGTGTTTAAAATACAGAAGGGGATGATGGCGTCTAGATCGGCGATTTGCCTCCAGCTGGCTCTCGCGGGAGAGGAGGGAGTCTCTTCAGAGTTACACAGTACGTGGGATTAACCAGCTCACTTCATTTCCTTTCATCTCCAGTCTTACTTGTCTCTATCTAGGCTTTCTTCTTTAGTGGTGCTGATGGAGGTTTAATTTCATCAGCCTTTAAATCGGAATCCGCCTCATTTCAAGTCTACGAGATTTTGGAGGTACAAATCAGGCCGTTTGGAGCTGAGACTGATCTTTCGGAGCTTGTGAAATAAAATAGCGCACACACACATACAGTATATGTACAGTACTGTGCAAAAGTCTTAGACCACCAATAGATTAGATATAATGTTTTACCAGTGGTATAATGACCATATATAATTATTGCTCAGTTTCTTTATTAGAATACAACCAGGATCTGGCAGCTTCATCGTGATGCCCTTTTACAGAAGCTTAGCAGCCAGGAAAATGCTTTTTTGTAAGGGGAACAGGGTGAAAAGGCTATGATATGCTAAAGGACTGGAATGAAGATAAGTGGAAAAAAGGATTATAGAGTGACGAATCCAAGCTTGAGATATTTTGGACCAGTCGTTGACAATATGTTATATATGCTCATTATACCGTTGCTAAAAACAACATATCTAATAGTGGCCTAAGACTTTTGCACAGTGCTGTATACAGGACTCAGTCTTTATACTATTTGATTTTAGTAACCAGAGGCGAGGATCGAAGCTTCGTCCCTGGTTACCTGGAGCTGTTCACCACCATGTCACCCCACCAAATAAGATGTAGACTTATTTGTTTACTTACGTATAGATTATATAAATGTACAGTGGGGCAAAAAGTATTTAGTCAGCCACTGATTGTGTCAATAAATTTGGTTCAACTCAATACTTTGTAACATAACCTTTGTTGGCAATGACAGAGGTCAAACGTTTCCTGTAAGTCTTCACCAGGTTGGCACACACTGTAGCTGGCATTTTGGCCCATTCCTCCATGCAGATCTCCTCTAGAGCAGTGATGTTTTGGGGCAATGCGGACTTTCAACTTTGTCTCTCATAGTTGAAGTGTACCTATGAAGAAAATTACAGACCTCTCTCATCTTTCTAAGTCTAAGAACTTGCACAATCAGTGACTGTCTAAACACCTTTTTGCCCCACTGTATATATTGCTTTTCATATTCTGGAGTTTCCATTAAAGGTGGTAAGAGCAGATGAAATTTAACTGTAAAATATTAAAGCAGTTCTCGCTGGGAATAAAACAATCTGGAGCCTGCGATTTCTGACCTCGCTGTTTAGAGAAATCAAGCAGGGGCCGCACATAAAAGGCGCGGTAACGTGCAGAAGAACATTAAGCGTGACAGAGCGCCTGAGGCCCAATATATGCGCATGGCAGGTAGGCAAAAAAAGCGATGAATATTCAAAACGGGTCGCGCGTTAGAATATTAAATATTGATTTATTTATGTGTCTGCCATTAGGGGTCATCATGTGGATCAGCAAACAATTTTTCAGGGCTCGGAATTTCTACGCCATGACAGGCGCATTAAGCAGGCGGCGCGGGAAATGGCGACACGCGCACTTTCAGACGGAATTTACACCATAAAAATGCCTGGCAATATTATAATGCAAATCCCTTATGGGAGAATACCTGTGCGCGGCTGTGAATATAAATCACCTAGGATTCACCTCTCTTTTCTTTATTACCAAATTGCAGAAGAGTGTGGTATGTCTATGTGTGTGTGTGTGTGTGTGTGTGTGTATGTGTTGGGGGATATAGCAGCTTGTGTACGGATAAAAGAAAAGGTGATGATGGATTCTTTGTGCGTGACACACGGCAGCATTAGGGTGCCTCCGTTTGTCAGGCCAACATTAAGGGCTAATTTTGAAAATGTAGCGTGCAGTCAATTTCCTGCAGCCGGCGGCTGAAAGGTAGCCCGGTGACAGGAGAGCTAATTTAGCCCTGCCTTATTTACCACTATGCATCATCTCGGAGCGTGACGCCGACACTCACACGGCCCCGATTAAAAATTACACCGGGGCCCGAGCACGGCCAGGATATTTATGATGACACCTCGCGTTCACTTAGGTACGGCGGAGGAAACCCCTCTAGGAAAAGAGTGTGTGTATTTTTATGTGTGTGTGTGAGAGAGCGTGCATCAGCCGTTTCGGGAAGAAAAAGGCCAACGCGGCAAATGTATCTTCTTAATACCAGTCAGCAAGGTTAATGCAGTTTACCTTGGAGAGGGACTGGGGGGGCAGGACATACGGGAGCAGGTAGATAAGCCTTTTGTGTACTTTTATGACACACAATACAAGGCACTTGCCCTTTATCACACTTCCACAGAACTGTAGGGTTTTTAATCCATGAAAATATCAAAATTTGTTTGTTTGGTTCCTACATTGTAACCCTTGCTTTTCCTGGTCAGAGGAGTTGTGTGGGCGCCGCCATATTTCCCTGGAAAAAACAAGGCACAGGCATAGGCATTGCCTGGATGGGGTGTTTTAAAATTATAGATTATAAATTATAAAATTTATACTATACAGGATTGTGCAAAAGTCTTAGGCCACCATTAGGTTTCATATATTATGGACCGATTATGGGTCTTTTCCACCGATCTTCATTCCAGTCTTGGTGAGCTTTAGCATATCTTAGCCTTTTCACTCTTTTTATATCATTTTTGGACATAATATTTGTCATTTTTATTCCGTTTTTGTATTTCTTTTGTAAATAAAATGGTCTAATATGCTGGACTACCACCAGCCAGGGGTCCCAATGAGTCATACATCACATGCACACGCAATTAGCTATGCCTGAGGGCCAGTCAGGGGATCATCCACAGGTGCGGCAGCAGTGGCCCCTACCCAGCTTTTTGAAGAACTAGGACTATATCAAAAATGAATTAATGAAGTAATAAATATGCAATAATTCATTTGTCATTTATATCATATATGTCTTTTACTATACATATTTGGAATTGCTCAGATAATTCCAGTATTTCATTGGTAGACTTCTCACTAGTCACCACTAAAGCCGTTATTCGCGCTCAGGTACCGAACCAGGGTACGAATCCAGTTCAGGATTGGGATTGGTCTCACGCAGTATCCCAGTCTCCAGTGGAAAAGCAGTGTTTGATAGCCATTTGTCCAACAGAGAGCGGGATAGGTGGTGAGAAAAATCAAACTCTTAACGCCTATAACCATCTGTCAAAGCCTCGCAGAGATGAGGGTGAGATTAGGTGGAATAAACAGATACGACGAAGCATCGCTCGAGCCCTCGGGCGACCAGGAAAATAAAAGAGAGGGAAAGAAGAGAAGAAATATTTATATAAAAAAAAAAGCTCACGCAGGGACGGGAAGCAATGACATTGTGATTCAAAGGCAGACGGAGATTACAGTGTGTAACCTGCACTGACAACAGACAGATGATTGGCAATATGGCCCTCAAAGCATGATGATGATGATGATGATGGTGATGATGATGGTTGACATAATGCTGTTCTTGATGGTGGGGGTTATGAATAGTATTTTCTTTAGTGATTCATCTACAGAACCATTCAGAGCCGAGCTGAACCTTCATGTCACTCTCTCTCTCTCTCTCTCTCTCTCTGTCTCTCTCTCTGTCTGTCTTTATCTCGCTCGCCCGTACTCAGGCCAGAGAGCTTCAGAGAGACATTTCGGAGCTCCTGAGGCGGCATAGGATCCGTGTAAATTTACCGTGAAGGCTCTTAGAAGTGCTATTCAAGAGGGAGATTTCCTTTAAAGCTCTCATTTAAACCCTTCAGAAGACAAAACGTGCACTATCCTCACGGGGCCAAGAGGCTCCAGTTTTGGAATCTGACACAGAGCCTTTTGGAGAGGTAAATGATCCTAAAACACCTCTGTACTGCGAGAGTCGTCCGGAGTAATACGGCACCAGGTAGTACTGGGAGACTCCATGTGGTCCACTAATTGAGTGCTATTTTTGGTGGGGTTTGTTATGAGCAGTATGCTTAGATAATCAAATTGATCCTGGTCATACAATACCACGGTTTTATCGGCAGACGTTACCACCTTAATTACAGATAAACTTCTGTTCAAGACTGAGATCTTAACAATTATAACAAATTATAATAGGAAATTAGATCTGCATTTCCTGAAGGATCTACAAAAGTGCTTGAAATGTGGCAAACCAAAAGAATGTGGCTTGTGTCCCAATACTTTAGACCACATGCAGGTTTGTGTCCCAATACTTTTGGCATTGTCTGGGGTGTCTCTGAATACTTTTGTGCATGTTCTGGGATGTGTCCCAATACTTTCAGCCGCTTGCTGGGCTGTGCCCCAATACGTTTGGCCACATGATGGATTGTGTCCTAATACTTTCAACCTCGTGGGGGCGTGTCGCAATATTTTCAGCCGCATGCTGGGGACAACATGCGGGTTTGTGTCCCAATATTTTTGGCTGCGTGCTGCGGCATATCTGAATACTTTTGGTCGTGTGCTGGGGTGTGTCTCAATAAATCTGTCTTTCAACTCCGCATCCACAAACAGCTAACCAAATTAAAAAGGGTTTTTCAGTTTATTAATAATGCATACACATTTCCTGTATTTTCTGGTTGTGTTCTAATAAAAAGACTGAGAAATAATTATATACGAACATTATTCCGTTACTAAAACGATGGCATCTAATCTAAAGGTGGCCTAAGACTTTTGCACAGAACTGTATACTGTAGTGGAATCGATTCTTCCCTCTACCCTCTTCTGCCGCTACACGACCCTAAACCATAACAGAACCATCACAATGCTTAACAGTCGGACCCGTGCTTTTCAATTTCTCTTCAACCATAGCCACGATAGCCAAACAGTTCAATCTTTCTTTGATTGTTGCGCCCCACAATGCCTCAGGCTTACACGGCAAATGACCGCTGTTCCTCCTGTTCAGACGCTGAGTACAATGAATGCTTCAGCCAGGTGAAGCCAGAGATCATGCGGCGCCATTAGCGGCACAGACTGAGAGGACAGCCTTCTATAACTCGAATAAAAACCGGTAGCTTTTCTGGGTTTTTTCCCAACTGACAGAAAGGCAGCTCATTTTCTGGACTGCATGGTTAGAGGATGAAAGAAGAAGTAGAAGAGCAGGTGAACTAGAAAAAAAGGGGAGGTATGGAAAACAGCACAAAACAGGTATCAGATAAGGAAAGAGCTACTCTGGCTTGGTGGGAAGAGCCTGCTGCTGGAAACGGCACCTCCTGAGGGCAAGATGGGAAGAAAAGTCCATGGCAGGGTCGTGAGGATCCGATCCCTTTCTCTCAGACACTATTGTGAGTGCCTCTGTGAGTGTTTACATGCACTTAATAATCCGATAATGGCAGAAAATCTGATTTTGTCAACAATCCGATCCGGTTTACATGCACTCGAGTAATCAGATAATTAGATTACATCTCATGCAATAATCGGATTTCTACTTTGCAACCAGCCAGTAATCTCACAGAAAAATGTGACGTAGGCTTCGAACTTTAATATTAAATAATCAAATGATTCATTTTCCCATGCTTATACTGCGTTTCAGAGTCTCCACAAAGTGTTCGATAGCCTTTAATTGTGATGTGTTTCATTCCGAGGTTGCCAGATCCGACTAGGAAAAACCACAGACTGTACATTTACATTCACAGCATTTAGCAGACGCCCTTATCCAGAGGTGCTTTGTATTCTTTGTAGTAGACAAGACCTCATGTTAGTACAAGTAAGCAATAGCTCAAGAATACAATCCAACTGGAACTTGCTAGGATCTGACATAGATAAACACAAGCAAAGGGTTTTTTTTAAATATGCAGTTGTATTTTCAGTCTTTGCTTAAGTGCTGAGTGAAGAGGTGAGTCTTTAGTCGCCGCTTGAAGACAGCAAGAGACTCAGCCATTTGGACATCCAGAGGAAGTTCATTCCACCAGACGGGTACCAGGATGGAGGAGAGTCTTAATGCTCGTCTTCCTTTAATCTTACGTGGAGGATCCAGTTGAGCCAAGCTAAGGGTACGAGGTACAGAGCCTGGTTTGATTAGAGCCTTTAGGTAGGATGGTGCTGTTCCATTTTTGGCGTTGTAGGCATCAGGGTTTTGTATCTGAGCTACAGGGAGCCAGTGAAGGGAACGCAGCAGTGGGGTGATATGAGAAAACTATGACGAAAAAAGAGGCTGGATAAAGCCATATCCGTTATACACCGGACCTGGCAACCGTGAGAGAAACCTCGTGCACATGCGCAGACTGAAAACACAGATCGTTATCGGGTAACTGGTTTACATGCAGTGCATAATCCGATTTCTGGGGCCAGAATCCAGCTCTCTTTATGGGATTTCTTAATCTGATTTCTACACTGGAGTATGCTGTGTACATGACCACTTGAATAATCAGATAACTGCAGAAATATGACTATGATCAGATTATTAAGTGCATGGAAACGCGCTCTATGTGATGTCTGACTACTCGAACCTGGGTCACCATAGTGATGGGGTAGCTTGTTTGACACTCAAGTGCCTACAGATCTTTTAAGGATGCCTTCTGATAATTGACTGGTCCCAGCAAATCACTGGTAATGATGCAAGGGTTTTGCTTTGCACACCCAACCAGTCTACAAGCAGTTCTAGCAGAGAAAGCTCAGAGTTGCAAATAAACCATAATAGTGCGTTAAGAGGTGCGTGAACGGTCCAGCTCCTGGGGGTCTGCGTTGAGGTGGACCCAGTGATGGATGGGTGCCAGGTCCAGGATTCTGGATTAGGTTCCTTCTTGCCACACCTGAGCATGATATGTGGGGGTAAAAAGTGCCGTTTTTAAGACGTTTGTGAAGAGCGTGTCCGATCTCTGTCTTTTGAAATGCCGAAATGCAACTTTTCAAACAGAGCGCATCAGTTCTTCAGAGTCTAGCTCTTCTGCGTCGTCTCGGACCTTAAGAGGTGACACCAATTAACACTGTGTTAACAGCTTTCATGTGCTGTGGGCTTGAGAAGATGTTGCTTGGATAATAAGAGTCATCCGAGTACAAGAGAAATAAAAGCAGTTATTGGTAACGACCTCAGATGTCTGGAGATTATTGTATAATGATTGGACATTGTTCTTGTTGTACCAGTCGCTAACTGCTCTCTCTCAACCACCGACGCAAAGTTTTTTTCTTCTGTATCTAAACTTTCTATTCAACTACATTTCTACAGTCTGTTTTCTTTACCTCGGCCAAGTCGCCGTTCCTGAGTTAAATGCGTTGATATCTGCGATGGATGTTTCCTCATCCAGTGCTCTTCTACTTACCTAATTGTTGCCCTTTCATTGTGGTAGGACTGTGGTAGCCTAGTGGTTAAGGTACTGGACTATGGGCCAGGGTTCAAATCCCACCTCTGCCAAGCTGCAACTGTTGGGTCCTTGAGCAAGACCCTTCACCCACAATTGCTTTGATTGTAACAGTTGTAAGGGGCTCTGGATAAAGGTGTCTGCAAAATGCCTAGATTTATTTAATTGTAATTAGCAGGCGACTCTAACGGCATTAAACGCTGTTTTAAACTAACTAGTTTGTTAACTTTACAATCTGTCACAGGCTGTAAATGCACTAATGAAAACCTCAAGACTAAGCCAGTTTCGCACATGTTCCGATACGCGTAGTTTAGAAGGATCTGACAAAGGGGCGGGGTGTACGAAGGGTGAAATATTTCCAGCACAGTTCAAACCTCAGTTTTATAATCCCAATTCGTTCATTCAGTCATTCATTTTAATACCTGCAATTCTTGTTGAGGAGCCAGCGCCTGAGCTGAGGTCTGTTGGGTGTTTGAACCCAGAAAAGGTCGTACGTAATATGTATTTCGTCACAATACTTAAGTTACAATACAAGTTACATAGCAGCTGACTGATATCCAGTGTGATTCAGTTTGTGCAGGTAGACGCTGAATCTCCCAAATAAAAACTGTAGTAGATTAAGCTGTGACATTTCAAGATGTTCTGGTTTATTAGGGGAGATGTTTCTTATAAACAAGAGTTCCAATAACAAGCTCAATAAAAATGACTTTTACTTCTTTACTTTAAGTACACTTAGGAACATGTACTTTTATACTTCTACTTGAGTAAGATGTATAAGCCGTACATCAACTTTTTAAACATTCCTTAATCAAATAAGTACTACTTTTACTTAAGTAAAGAACTTGTGTACTTCTGCCACCTCTGCTTCTGTCTGTGGGTAACTGTATTCCATCTTTCCAAAGACCTCTCAGGTTCAGGCTTCCCTTGAGCCTAAGGGGGTGGGATCTGTGGTATGACCGTCAGACCAGGGGTGCCCCTGTGTGCCACAAAAATTCAGAACGTTGTCTTATTAGGGCTGCTAATGAGCTGTCCACGTTTTGGTGTCTTGATTCCGTTTGTTTTGAACGGTACGGTAAACCGGCGTCTGGATTTCAAAACGCAAATCTTGGGTGAGACATGAAGGAGAATTATTAATCTAGTCGCCCTGAATCAAGGGGGGTGGGGTTGCTTTTAAATCTGTTCTAATGAGTCTGCAGGTTCCTGGGCACATGACTTCTAATTATGGTGTTATTGGGCCGTGTGAGGTCACGCCGCATTGTCGCAGCGTGAGGGACGGAGTCGCGTGGGCATGACACTGGAAGGGTGCGCCAACATTGGATTTGTGGAAGCGCTGGAGGTGTTGATGGTGATGATTAGCTTGTCTGCGTGGCTTTCTGGAACTACCTGCTGACACCGGGATGTATTTCTGAGCACAGTGTAATAGCGGTGGAGGTGGAGGTGGTGGAGGTGGAGGTGGAGGGGGTGCTTCTCCTGTTTCAGCCCTGGTTGACAATTAAGACCTGGGTGACTGTAGCCGGGGGTTAATTCAGCTCATTAAAAGAACTAGGTCATTAGTGGAGAATCAGGGTTCTTAAAGGCGGCACAGGGAGAGACTGGAGGAGAATGGAGGGAGGGGTCGATAGGAGGGAGGGAGGGGGCGCTGTAAATTCGGCATCTCCACGAACACGGCTCTTACATTAATTAACCTCCCTTTTCCTTGTTGAGGAGGAGAAAAAAAATCTGTTATCATATATGCACATGGCTGTACACCAATTAATTGCGAAGAAAAAGAAGCTAGTTTACCGTCATCCCAGTGGTCGCCTTGTCTGCCTGTGCGGGAGATCCTTTATTCCAAGAAAGGAGAGATGAGAAAGGAAGGGTGGGGGAGAAGAAAAGAAGGAGAAAGAGAGAGAGAAAAGTCATGTGTGTGATGAGCAAAAAGGGTATTAAAATTAAGAAGGGAATCGCGGCAGAAATCGGGCGCGCCTCGGGGGAACCCGGCAAATAAAAGCCACGGAAATGGAAATAAATAAGCTTTGCTAATACCTCACCTTAGGAGAGCCGACGCCGAACCCCGGCGTATTCAGTAACACCTCAGTGGAAGAGTATTAGAGCCTCACTCTGTGACCTTCAAAGAGGGGGGGAGGAGGTTAGGGCGTTCTCGGTGGGGCAAGTTTAAGACGAAGGAACGGCGGAAATGAGCTCATAGTGACCATCTATTGTTTTATTTCATGCTAATAAAAAAAGTACCTAAAGGATTCCAAGAACCGACTTAAGATGTTTATTCCACCGCCGTTCCAGTCGCTGGTTTTAATTTCACTTTCTGACCTCCAGGTTTGGATCAAAGCGCAGCCACTCTTTTGTCTCGCTCGGCCCCAAGTCCCCAACTATCCCCCGAATTCGTTTTCTACTAACACACACTCTGATACACACACACACTCTGGCACGCACTGTTCCCATTTCATACATTGCAGCGGAAAGATAATTATCCCCTCGGATTGAAATTCAGCAAAGAAGTAAATAATTTTTTTCCTCCCGCACTCTTGAAGAGCTGTGGCACGACCGTGGGGGGGGGAGCTGCTCGCAGCCGCCGCTCAGCCAAACTGGATGGTCCTATTTATAACATTTAATAAAATGCTCGCATTTGGGCATAATTAAGCAGATTGATGGGAGTGACAACGCGGCCCGTGATTGAGCGCTGTCTCTGTCACTTCTTCGGCGGGCTTAATATGAGACAGCCATCTTCACGCTCTAGCTGTCCGACACGTCCGCGCTCTGCTAGGTGCCATCAGTGCCCGTCCGTATCCGTAGTCAATGGTCCGAAGTACAGGTACGAATTCGGTGGGTTCGTGTCAGGGAGTGCATTTGCTGTTTTGATCTGATAATATTTCCACTGTAATGAGAGAGAGAGAAAGAGAGAGAGAGAGAGAGAGAGAGAGAGAGCTCATTGATGCAACGGTTTGAATTTAAATGATATAATACTTGAGACCGTCTAATTCTCCTATACATATTTAATCTAATGTATTATCATCTTCTGGTCCCCTAATTTTCTAATATGAGGGTTAGCAAGACAGAGCAAGTGAATGGATGTGTCAGAGCCGAACCTAATGACGAAGGGTTCAATCAGTCCCATCCATCCATCCACCCTTCTATCCATCCAAACATTTATCAATAGAGCCATTAATCCCTCCCTTCACCAACCAATCTACACTGCCTGGCCAGAAAAGGTCACCAACTGGATTTAACTAAGCAAATAGTTTAAACAAATAGTTTAAAAAAGAGCCTCCCATCAGATACTTACTGCATAGTGATTATGTTTCAGCTGGCAACAAGTTCTTTAACCCTAACTGGTGCAGTGAGTAGCTTCTTATCTGTTAAACAACCATGTCGAAAGACGCATCCTGTGGTCGTGGAAAACATGATCATCTCTTTCAGAAGGGTCAGATTGTGAAAGAGTGGTTCAGGGAACATGAGCCATCATTTTCACACATGGATTGGCCACCACAGAGTCCAGAGCTGAGCCCTATTGAGAATCTTTGGGATGTGCTGGAGAAGACTTTGTGCAGTGGAACAAATCTCCCATCGTCAACACAAGATGTTGGGAGCAACACAGATCATTCTTTGGGTGGTGGATCATTCTTAGCACTGCACCGACACTGATGTGGTGATTTTGTGTTAGTATGTGTTTGCTGGTATAAGTGGATCAGACACAGCAGTGCCGCTGGAGTTTTAAACCATGACTAACACAAACTGAGCAACAACAGACGAGTCTCTGACTTTACGTCTTTAATAAAATGAGTGAACAGTGGTTTAAAACTCCAGCAGCACTGCTGTGTCTGATCCATTCGTACCCAAATAGTCCTGACCATTAGAGAAAAGGGACTAACAAAGTATTTAGAGAAGTAGATGGACTACAGTATGTAATTGCAGAACTACAAAGTGAATAAAGTAAATAAAGAATAAACCGAATATAAATTGAAAAATGTAGAATGCCTAAGCTTTTGCACAGTACTGTAGCAATGCTTTTATCTAAACATCTGTCCTTTCACTCATCCAACATTCTATCTATCTTTCTATCCCATGTCCACATCAATCTTTGGTAACTTGTTCTTTTTGTTTTATTTAACATCGCTTCAGTGCCAATGCCCATTCACAACAGGAGCAAGGTTTTCTTTACAGAAATTTCTTGAACTGAGCTGCTTGCTTTCAAAGCAATGCACGTTTTTCACCACAAGTTATTATATCCTTGCCGTCTCTGTGTTCTGATTGGTCGCCTCGCAGAACCGATCGTGTGTGCTACTGAGCTCAGAAGAGATTTCGATACATAATGCTCCAACAAGCTCCATTAATACTAGTCATACACAGTTACACTGGGCCAATTTAGAGCAACCAATTAACCTATCACGTTTTTAGGAAAACAGAGGATCCAGAGTAAACCCACGCAGAGCTGGGAAGGACGTGCCGATATGCATATTTTTGTGTTATTTTTATTTAAACTGTTACCATAAGACTTATTTGACTAGATCGGTTAGTTTCATTTATTATCTAAGCCTCCCAAGAACCCCTTTTTGAGTCCTGGTGCTCTCAGGTTTTCTTTCTTATAACGTTTAGGGAGTTTTTCCTTGCCACTGTCACCCTAGGTTTGCTCAATTTGGCAAACAAATCTAAAATTGTAAAGCTGCATTGAGAAAAAGTAAAAAGCCCAATAGAAATAAATCTGACTTGACTTGACAGACATTCACATCGGGCCAATTTAGAGCCACCAATTAACCTCCTCAAACATGGGTAGGACATGCAAACTCCACACAGGGGAAAATTCAAGGTCGGGATCCAAACAGGGACCTGTAGAGCTGTGAGGAAACCACTTGCACCACCGTCCCACCCAACTTGTTGATTAAACTAACACAATGAAATAAAAAAAAAAATCATAAAAACTGGAGAGGTGAATCCCTGTAAATGTTTTTGGAAAAAGCTTTGAAAAAGGTTCCTTTGGGTTGTTTTAAGGAATTTGTTTTAAGGTATGACATTCAAATGATGCTCTTCGATGCAGACGCCTTTCTTAAGCATTTCTAATTGGAACCGTTCTCCATTGTGGACTTAAAACAGATCTATCCATTCCCTCTAACCCAGGCCTGAGATGCTCTTATCCAGATGTTACACAAGTGTAAATGTATCGGTCTCTTCTAGCCACATAAGGCAGGCGAAACCCGGTCTGTTTCCTAACATCGTAACACACATGATTCATTGTGAAGATTAATGGCTGAAGCTGTCGCCTTAACAGAACGCAATAGAGGCACGCGAAAGAGTGATTTTACATGTGGTGACCATCTTTAGCTCGGATTAACTTCTCGTGAGGTGTTGTCATGGGTTAGGATTTGAAGCGCTTTATACTGAGGGTTGCAGTGGGTCGGGTGCTTCAAAATCTCACCGAAGGAGCTGCCTTCTAATATTACAAAGCCGTTCAATGCACGTCTGGATCTGGGAGGCATGTTTCCGTTTACCTGCTTTCTCCTTTTTGTGTTTTGTGAGTTAATTCAAGCTACAGGAGGGCCTGAAATCAGAGTTTTGCTCAATTAAGCAATGTAGTGGAGCTGAGAGAAGCACCTGTGTGGAGCCGAGCCTCATTCGGTGAAGACAGCATGCCTGATTAGCCTCCAGAGTGCGCTTCCTTTTCATCTACCTGCTCTGTTCATGCACACCTCATCTGCTTAACGACTCGCCTTGTTTACCGACGGTGCCCATGGAGCCATCGTGGTAATGATAGGTAAGGGAGGCAGAGCTGCGGGACAGAACCGGCTCCACGCGGCAACGCCAGGTGAGGGAGAGGAAGCTGGCACTCGATTTCACACCGGATGATGGAGAGGAATTGAATGAGGCAGCCAGCACAAAAAACCTCCCTCTGTTTCTGTTCCGCTTGGCTTTGGGGCGGCGAGGATGATTTAATGCTGTTTGGGCATTTAAAGTGGTATGTTTATTTTGTATTCTTTTGTCATGTAACTTAGTATTTTGAATTGAAACATGCTAAAAGCCAAACCCTGTAGTGGTGATATTTGGTTTGGGATGTGGCCCTAGTCCTGGAAGGCTTGCAAATATTCGTTAGGCGACTTCAGAGCTGGATCTTCTAATAAACTCATGAGAAGTACTTATTTTGTATGGGTAGATATATTGAATCTGCCATGCTGTGAACGGTATGTTAAGATAAGGGAAAGATCTATGAAATTATACAGTGGTGCTTGAAAGTTTGTGAACCCTTTAGAATTTTCTACATTTCTGCATAATGACCTAAAACATCATCAGATTTTCACAAAAGTCCTAACAGTAGATAAAGAGAACCCAGTTAAACAAATGAGAAAAATATTATTCTTGGTCATTTATTTATTGAGGAAAATGATCCAATATTACACATTAGTGAGTGGGCCAAGTATGTGAACCTTTGCCTTTCAGTATCTGGTGTGACCCCCCTGTGCAGCAATAACTCCAACTAACTTCCAGGTCCTTCCACAACATTTCCTTTGGATTAAGGTCAGGACTTTGACTTGACCATTCCAAAACATGAACTTTATTCTTCTTGTAATCATTCTTTGGTAGAACGGCTTGTGTGCTTAGGGGCGTTATCTTGCTGCATGACCCACCTTCTCTTGAGATTCAGTTCATGGACAGATGTCCTTGACATTTTCCTTTAGAATTCTCTGATATCATTCAGAATTCATTGTTCCATCAATGATGGCAAGCCATCCTGCCCAGATGCAGCAAAACAGGCCCAAACTATGATACTGCCACCACCATGTTTCACAGATGGTATAAGGTTCTTATGCTGGAATGCAGTGTTTTCTTTCTCCAAACATAACGCTTTTCTTTTAAAGCAAAAAGTCCTACTTTGGTCTCATCCATCCATAAAACATTCTTCCGAATAGCCTTCTGGCTCGTTCCACGTGATCTTTAGCAAACTGCAGACTAGCAGCAATGTTATTTTTGGAGAGCAGTTTGGCTTTTCTCGTTCCTCTGATAGTGGAACTCATGGACATTAACATTAGTCAATGTGAGAGAGGCCTTCAGTTGCTTAGAAGTTACCCTGGGGTCCTTTGTGACCTCATCAACTATTACATGCCTTGCTCTTGGAGTGATCTTTGTTGGTCGACCACATCCTGGGGAGGGTAAAACAATGGTCTTGAATTTCCTTCATTTGTACAACAATCTGTCAGACTGTGGATGGTGAAGTCCCAAACTCTTTAGAGATGGTTTTGTAACCTTTTCCAGCCTGATGAGCATCAACAACTCTTTTTCTGAGGGGTCCTCAGAAATCTCCTTTGTTCGTACCATGATACACTTCCACAAACATGTGTTGTGAAGAGCAGACTTTTGAATAGATGCCCTGTTTTCTTTAAATAAAACAAGGGGGCCCACTCACACCTGATTGTCATCCCATTGATTGAAAACACCTGACTCTAATTTCAGCTTCAAATTAACTGCTAATCCTAGAGGTTCACATACTTTTGCCACTCACTAATATGTCATATTGGATCATTTTTCTCAATAAATAAATGACCAAGTATAAAATTTTGTCTCATTTGTTTAACTGCAGTTCTCTTTATCTACTTTTAGGACTTGTGTGAAAATCTGATGATGTTTTAGGTCGTGATGCAGAAATATAGAACATTATAAAGGGTTCACAAACTTTCAAGCACCACTGTAACTAATTAAGTTGTCGTACAGTGTAAAATGGTCAGCGCTGCTCTCAGTCAATAATAATTTGACTATTATTATCAAAAAAATGGTTTAATATTGTTTGATTACTGTGAAGGCCCAAATCATTTGGGCCCTGATCCAATCATAACCATTGTTTCTAGGTTCTGGGTGGTTCAGTCAGATATTTGAGGCAATAACTATGTAATAGCATCTGCAATTGCCTTCGAAAGTTACACTAACGCATACCACCCCGTTAGCCTAATGAGCAGCAGCAGGGGCAGACTGCAAGTTTTTGGCATTCAGAATGAAACTTTGAGTACGGTAGGGCCTCTTAAGTCGTGTACGGAGCGTTCCTTAGATGTTCCTCGCTTCAGTGGTGAGCACGACTGGCTCTGAAGTCGTGAACCCCGGCCCTGCTCCGTCCCGATCAAAAAGCCTCGATTCTATTTGTTTTGTTTCAAGGGAAAGAGATGAAGGGGCCAAGGTCGTCTTCAAGCGCCAAAGCGGCATTGTGCTTTCAAGCGGCCGTCCTTGGCGAGGCCTCGTCTTCAGGTATGCAGCCGCGGCCCCGTCCTCGACGCGGGATTTATTAATATTCTCAAAGACCGAATTTTACAGGGGGACTGAAATAATGGCTCGCACTTAAAAGGGGTAAAGAACTCATTTCAGGCTAATACCATAAGCCTGTTGGACCCTATTATTGGAGGTGCTTTGCTATTGTCATCTCAGTTCTCCTTGAGGAGATTAGCAGGCGAGGAAAAAAAAAGACCTTTTTGCAGGTTTTCCAGAATTCGGTCGCCGCCGCTCTCTGTGGCTCGGCCTGAAATGAAACGCTTCCCAGCGAGCAGGGAGTCTCGCGTTTGAGGATCCAGATGCTAATACTCCGACCTCATTAGAACAATCAGAACTTGGAAATGGGACGCAGCCCTCTGTTTCGTCCAAAGCTTTGCTCTGTCAGAGTTGGAGGGAGAAGAGAAAGGCATGGGAAGGGGATACACTCGTAAAAAATGCGAGTCGTAATGAGCGAGGCTGTGATCCTGAAGCTTAGCGACATGTTTCTTATTGCGTTCCTCAATCAATCAGGCTCTCAAGAACTCCGTGATCTCTACCAGAACAGGAGATGGAACGGAATGGCATCTGCACGGGCTTTCATTCAACTCAGCATAGCTTTTTATCCGTCGATCGTCTGGAAAAGTTGGGGAGCTTTTTCCTTTTGGTATGACCTGTAGTTCTGCTCTGATTACTCTACGTAGCATCTGGTAACTAACAGCACTCAAATGATCAAACATTTCAGATAATCACTGAATACAATGAATGCAAGGCAGGTGTACCAAGAAGTAAGTTAGGATTCAGAGCATGGCTTTAAAGGTCCCTACCCTATAAGGTGGAGTTTTTAAACCTCTGGAATTACTTATACGTCTGAATTCCTCAGTTCCTTATGTTTTCCTAAGAACTCAACCATAAGAGCAGGGCACTGTCAAGAACTGCCAACTGACTAGCAGACAAAACTTCATTCAGTCGACCAGCATAGACTGATGGGGAGTCAATATCTGGGACTCCTGTCTGGTGACACATGGTGGCTTTGACTTTAAATGAAGGGGACGTCTCACACCCTGACGTACAGCTAAACCTCACCTTGCCAGAGGTGGGATACGATCCAAGAGAGCTCAGCATGGGAACCAACTGGCAAAACTCCTTAACAAGGCACAACATAAGGGAATATATAGAGCTAGCACAACATGACATAGGTCAGCTGGTGTGTCTGAAGTGTCCCGGTGTTAGTGAGCAGGTTTGTGGCACCCTATTTTGGGGTTGTCACCCTGTCCAGCTTCCCGTGAACCTGAAACATGAACGTTAACAAATGGCAAAGGAATAATTAATAACTATAGAGAGTCAGGGAACCTATGGAAGATGAAAAGGGTCAAAAATGTACTTCTACCAATGCCTACACTCTGGCTATCACTGTTATTTTGGAAAAGTGTTAAAAAATGTCAATTATGGCGCATAACAACTTCATTTGGTGCAGGATTTGTGCTCGTATTTATAGAAACGTTTGCCTGGGCTAGACTTCCATTCCGTTAGCTACATTCGCCTCATAGCTCACCAAGGTCAGACAGCAAACATGGCTTGGTTGATCGACTATGGGAAATTAAGCTGATTTTTCAGCTCCACGTTCATTTCTTTCCCTTTAACCTAAGGGTATCGGCATTCCCCTATTATCCTCACTTTCCACCCCATCTCGTCTTTATGCCCCTTAGGCTAAGCACCTAACATCCTAACCTTCCACTTCAGGACATTTCCCTTTTGTTAGACTGTTAGTCTCTCTCTCTCTCTCTCTTTCTCTCTCTGTCTCTCTCTCTCTCTCTCTCTCTCACCCCCCACAAAAACGCCTGGAGTGTGCATCGTCCATGGGTCATTACTTTTCAAAGAAATTTAAGCACGGAACACCATGCGCCCCCACCCCACCCCCCCGGTACGTAGTCCGTCATTAGGAATCTTAGCTGTCAGAGCGGAGCCGTTTTTGGCGTGATATGTTTGTTGGCTCATTTCTTTTAATTTTACCTCCATTAGCTTAATTCTTTTTTAATATTTCCATCTAACGAACTTTACAGTCCATTTTGTTTCGAGTGAGCTAAGCGAGTTTTATGAAGCAGGCAGTTGGCTTTCCCATTTAGACCGAGCCGGCCGAGGCGGGCCCCGTTGCTTTTGTCAGCTTATTTTTGGCACCTTAGCTTGCGGTTCTGCTTCTGTGCCTTGATTATACAAGCAAACAACTGCATGAAGTTCATTAAAAATAAGCAGCAGCTAATTAACCTGAACTACAGACAAACCGCCTCTGTCAGCCCAGATCAGTCCGGAGCGTATTGAATTGTTTTGGGGGTCCCTTTTTTTTGGCTTAATTTATATATATATTTATTTGCTTATTTATTTATTTCTGTGTCCTGGTGTTTTCACTGGCGCCACAAATGACTCTTATGCCGTGGAGACTTTTCACAGTTGATGATTCTGCTGCTGTTTGCAGTTCGTGAAGCCGTGCTTGCATTCTGCACGGTAACTGTTAATCAGAGGGGTGCACATGCGACGTCACCTCTAAGGAAGCGTTAGCCTGCGCAGTTCACGCGTTTGTGTTTCGTATAACCAGGCCGAGCTGGTTAAATGCAGTATCGTTGGGCCCTGAATTGCATCTGCACGGATGCTGTATTTAGCCACAGGTCGAGAGATACGGCATTAGCCCGAGCTCTGGCAGCCCTTTGTTCGCCTAATTCGCTTAATTATTTCATATCAGCAGACGGAGCAGATAAGTTTCTCCATTCAGGTCTTCGGGGAGCGTTCCAGTTTTATTTATTTCAATATCTATCTTTCATTATCGTTTTTTAACCAATTTTCCACCGCACAGTGTCCGGCAGCATTAGCAGCCTAGTGAGGGGGGGCTGTAGTGCAGGAAAACCAATTAACAAATTAGCGAACGAAAGCAACATTTCTCACTCCGAGATGCACATGATTCGATGCCGGGGCACAACTGGCACGTCTTCAAACAGGGCTTCTTTCAAGTGGACAGGAACCACTGGGTATCTGGTGAGCTCTAGCGCTATCAGTTATGGTGGAAATATCATATGGCCATTGAAATATTTCATTTGAAAAGTATAGTTTGCAGCTTTTCAGCATCAAAGGGCAGTTATTTTGGACCCAGAGATACCAACCTTGCCCTTGCACTAGAAGGATCCTGGAGAAGAAGTACCTTCCCTTTTAAAGATTTTATATATTTTATTTCAGGTGCTCTAGGGCACTCCTAGTCTTCCTGCACTATCGTAGTGGGTCTAGGATAGATTTAAGGGACTCAGGAAATCAGATGATGGAAGTCTCTGGGTTAAGTCAAGGTTCATCTGGACTAAGAACGTATCTCAGACTGCAACCATGACTTCTTCCCAGCCCTGTAATGGACTGCTGACCTGTCAAGGGCACTCAGGTCAGGGTGCTCAGGTCTCCCTTTTGCTGCCAAGGCTCTGACCCATCGAGCCATGGACCAAACAAGACCTCTAAAGGTGTCCTGTGGTATCTCGTACCAAGACCCTAGCAATAGATCCTTTATCTTGTAATCACAAGATAGAGCTGGATCATAATGCTTGGGACTTCATCCAGCACATTCCAAAGATGCACGATCGGACTGAAATCTGGGAAATTTGGAGGCCAGGGCAACACTTGTACTCTGTCATGTTCCTCAAACCATTCCTGAACCACATGTTTGTTATGTGAGTTCATTTAAAATAAGACTTCAAAGAGAAAGATTGAATACTGATGTACAAGAAGACAGTGTGCACTCATGCCCTGTTTCTGTATTTCCAGGGCACTTAGCTGTAGTGCCACGTGAGGTTGCATTGCGGTGTGGTTTTGCTGTCGAAGATCTCCAGGCACACTCTCTCACTCGACTCCCAAATTCAGGTCACACTGCCAGGAGGGTACACACGACTCCGTCACTGCCTGCTCCCTGGAGGAGAGGGGGCCAAGGTTGGCACAAACACACAGTAATTAGAACTTTTACACAAAGCGCAAGATCCGCCCCCTACTCCTCCTCTTGTCCCGCCCCAAAACACCCCTGATGGAGCTCCACCCAACAATAACACCCCGACTTCCGAATCGCCCTGTATAGAAACCGATAGATCTAAAACCTGATCATGGTGGTCAGGTACATTTAACAGTGGGCAGAACAACAAATATACAAAACGAAGCATAAAGGGACAAGTGTATACACTGGTCTCTGCCCTAGATACTTGCTTAATCTTATTATTATTATTATTATTATTATTATTATTATTATTATTATTATTATTATTAGTATTATTATTATTATTATTGTGTGAGAGGGAGTGTATGTGCTGTTGTGCCCTGTGATGGACTGGCACCCTATCTTACCACCTTGGTTGGTACCCACCTTGTGCCCTGTGCTATCAGTCCCCAGGCACCCTTGAGACCCTGAATTGGATTAAGCAGATGTGATAATGAAGGAATGATGAATGAATTTTATGAAGATGATGATGATTTTAGTTTTAGATGATTTTAGATTAAAATATTATTTGTTTACAATAATGCGCTTAATTGAATTCATAAAATTATTCTAATTATTGAAATAATTGCTCTTGTTAATGTGATTATCGTGTTCTGTAAATAATAATAAAAAATAATAATAATAAAAAATAATAATATTCTTACTGGTACTATAGAACTAGCAACAATAGTTATTCGTATTAAATTACATTTATATAATATGATTATTATTACTACTACTACTATTATTATTATTAATAAATAATAAATATAATGTAAAAATATTTTATATACATATATATGTATATATACTTATTGTTATTAATATTATTATTATTATTTTTATTATTATTATTATTGCTGATAATACTACTACTACTAATAATAATAATATTATCATTGTTGTTGTTATTATTATTATTATTATTAGTATTATTATTATTATTGTTATTATTATGAAGATGATGATTATGATGATGCTGATTATATTATTATTATTATTATTATTATTATTATTATTATTACTGATAATAATAATAATAATAATAATAAAAACTATATTATTATCATTATATTTGTTGTTGTTGTTGCTGATAATAATAATAATAATAATAATAATAATAATAATAACAACAACAGCACCAATGATATTATTATTATTATTATTATTATTATTATTAGTGTTCATATTATTATTATTATTATTTTTTTTTATTGTTATTATTATTATTATTATTATTATTATTATTATTATTATTATGTTTTTATCTTTACCTTTTTATTACCAATTAATGGCATTTTGTGGTTGAAGGGATAAAAAACAACTTTTATTATAGAGTTAAGGTAGCTTGGTACCTAGCATGCTTAGCTAATTAGCTAACTGAGCTAAAATGAAGGTTACGTTGTAGCTTCTGAAGTAAAAACGATTAATTATATATTCACCTAGCTAATTAGTTTTAGCCACTAACTTAATGAAGGACCATTTTGAAGGCTGCTCTGTCGCTTCTGACTGAAATGAACCGCTACGTCCTTGCGGCTAGTAATTAGCTATAAACACCATACATTTCCCCATGGATCCTTGTGTTTTTAAAGCTATACAATAGTGTTAATCCACCTGTACAGCATGCTATCGTTACAGCTCAACTCGTTGAGTAATAACAATGATGTTAAGCTGCAGGTCCTCATCGCACTGGCATTCATTTGTGCTTACACACTCTCACACACCGTGCCTGACAGGATCCTCACTGTGAGGTAATAAGCAATAACCATAACGCAGCCTTATTGACTTCAAGGACACACGTTGTAATTGTGAATCATAATAAAAAAAAAGTCCGAGATCTCCTTCCTAAGTGCGTTGCACTAATTCAGGCTGGAATAAAAATGACTGTTATTATCTTTGAATAAAAGTTTGAGTCTCTCCCTCGCTGAAACGTGGCATAATTATGGCCCCCCGTATCATTTGGGCGCCAGGCGAAATGGGCGAAGGCGTCAATTGAATGGCAGCGAGTTCATTTAGGAGAGCCATCAGTTAAACGAGGCTCATCGCGCCATCAGTAAGCCATGCTCGTCTCCTCTGACAGGTGGACGGCTTTAAGACACATTAGAGCATATGCCACCCATTCGCCCATCCTTCCCCATTCCCTTCGCGCCCCTAATGGCGGAGGAGAGGAGCGAGACACTTACCGTCCCCATCAGCAATCCACCCTCCACTCTGCAGAGCTCTGTCTTAATGTATCTTAATGTGAGCTGGATGAAGATCTGGATTCATCAGCTGGCCTTATAGAGTCAGGAATGATTCAAACCGCCGATAAAAATGATTTTAATTAGCTTAGGCTCCCACTGAAACATGAACAGTATCACCTTTAATTCAAAAGCACACTTAATACGCAAGAAATAATAACAGCATTCATAAGTGGTATCACCTATGGAAATGTTTGTTCTTGTTTATGTTCAGTATTTATGTTGTGTTTGTTTTTTAGACACAAAAGAGCAAGAACATTTTTTAAATGACAAAATGTTGTACCATTTATTATTAATGCTGTTGTTGGCCTTAAATGCAAATAAAAGTGTTTGTCTCTTACTTTCACACACTTTTTTCTTTTTTTTAATGACTTAAGGTTTCTTTGTCTGTATCACAGCTTCTTTTCTTATTTCTTTGTTGTTTTATTCTTCTTTCTTTATCATTATTGTTTATCTTCTGTTTCCTTTCTTTCTTTCTTTCTTTCTTTCTATTCATGTGTCCTTCTTTCCTTCCTTTCTTTATTTCTTCCTTTCCTTCACTGTTTATTTGTACATTCTATCTTTCTTTCTTCCTTCCTTCCTTCCTTCCTTCTTTCTTTCACTGTTTTCTTGTTTTCCTTGATACCGTCCTTCATTTCTTTCATAGTTTTTTGTGCATTGTATATTTCTTACTTGTCTTTTGTTCTCTTTCTTTTTTTTGACTGTTTTTTCTTTCTTTCTTTCTTTCTTTCTTTTCATTTTTCTTTCTTTTCTTTATTTCATCCTTTCCTTCACCGTTAATTTGTTCATTCTTTCTTTCTTCTCTGTCTTCATTCTTTCTGTCTGTCATTTTTCCTTCGGTGTTTTCTTTTCTTCCTTAATACCTTTCTTCCTTAATTTCTTTCTTTCTTCATAGTTTTCTGTGCATTGTATCTTTCTTATTTGTCTTTTGTTTTTTTTATTGCTTTCATTGTTTCCTCCTTTCTTTCTTCTTTCCTTTCTTTTTTTCATTCTTTCTTTCATTCACTGTTTAATTGTTCATTCTTTCTTTCTTTCTTTCTTTCTTATATTTCCTTCCTTGATGCCGTCCTTCCTTTATTTAATTTGTTCTTTCCTCCATAGTTGTTTTGTGCAACGTTTCTTTCTTACTTGCCTCTCTTTTTCTTTCGTTCTTTGAGACTCTTTATTGCTTAATGCTTTCATCATTTCTGTCTTTCTTTCTTTCTCTGTCTCGTTTGTTTCTTTGATTTATTTTTATATTTCTCTTTGATTTTTATTTAGTCATTATTTTCTCATTTTATTTTTTCTTTTCCTGTTATTGTTCTTTATGTTGTTTAGTTCTTTTTTGCATTTTATTACTATATTTGTCTGTTTTTTGTCCCAATCTTCCTCTTATTCTTATTCACATTCATTGCATTTATTTTATGCACATGTTGACCTTCCTATACCAGTGATCCTTTTAAATTAGTTTTGATATTGGTGTTGATTATTTATGTCCTATTTTATAGCAGCTGCCATTTCATTTCAGTCAGTTTTTAATTTGTTTGTTTCTAGTTACATAATTATTTTCCATTAAACTTTAGTTTAAACTGCTCACCCAGATTATTTTCAGTTTTACTTTAGTCTGTCTTATAGACGCACCTCTGTTAACTATAAAATGTTTTTACTGCTGATCTCAGTTGCTCTTTCCTTTGCTTATTTATCTCCTCCATTTTCTTTCCCTGCTTTGCTTTTCTGATGTCGATCCATTTATCTCGCTCTAGATCAATCAATCAGTCAGTCAGTCAGTCAGTCAGTCGGTCAGTCAGTCGGTCAGGACTGAAGAGCCCTATGTGCTGGCCTAAGTTGAGCACTGAGGTGCGCTTTAGGAGCGTGATTCTCATGTCATGTTAATAATACCGTAACACACGCATTACAATAAGTCACTTTAATTCCATCTGCTAAGTATGACAACATTAGCATATCCATTTCATTAGCGGCGTTCGTTAAGACGCTCCTCTTTTAATCACCTCTCTGCGTATTTACCCCTCTCCTGCAGAAACGCCCGCTCGCTCGCTTCTCCTCTTTTTGTTTGCTTCTAATGAGATGTTTTCTCCTCTCCGCCTCTCGCAGGCGAGCCGACGACCGCGATGGCGTCTGTCTCTTTTGCACCATAACAAAGGTATCATTGCATTTATTCATCTTCATTACGGCTGAGTGTGAACTCCGACTCCTCCTGCTCCTCTCAGCTAAATGAAGCATGCTTTAGCTCCCTCCAGAGTCACGACTCACGACGCCCAAGCTCGACGTTCAGACGCCATTCATTGTGAGACGCCTAATGGACTCCATTCGAATGCAACTTAATATTAAGGCTCATAGATTTTGTCAGTAATTTATTAATTGAAACAGAGGCGTCATTGTTTGCCATTTTGACACCCGGTTCAATTAGAACTCCATTTCGAGAGTCATAAATTGTTCTCAATACAGTTTTTTAATGCGAGCTTTATTGTCCCGAATAAAAGCTCATCAGCCTCATTTATATATTCAATACATTTTCCATCCTTATTTCCTCTTGTTATCTCTGTCACTGACTCTTAAGTGGATGAGTAGTGACAACAACAGACTCTACTCGAAAACCTATTTAATTTTTAACCAACACAACCCTCGTCAGGGTGGAAAAATTATTCCAGAGGCTGTGAAGTCCTTCTGACGGGGCCTCATTAAGCACCAATACAATCAGGCCCCTTTGTAGGGGTTTGACTACAGGTTTGATTAGATCAGTGGGGGTATGGTCTGGACCCATGACATTCTTGACCAGTGGTTACCAAAAATGGAAGAATCTTGATTCTAAAGACTGCAATGCCCTTCTGATTAAGTATTTTTATTTGTATCTAGTATAATTGTTCACCTTTATGGGACTCTTACTTCCATTTTATTTCCAACGTCCCACAAAAATACCAGTTGGTGGACTGGCTTGATGTGTTGCCATGACCTGTCCCTTAACATATTTTGGGATATGTTCTGGACCGACCACTTTCTTCATCAGTGCTTACCAAAAATGAAAGAATGACGATTCCGAAGACTGCAATGCCCTTATGATTGTTTGTGTTGTTTCTGATCAATATAATAATGCACTTTGATGGGCCTTTTACTTCAGGTTTCTTCCAGCATCCCAAAAAACATACAGTACCAGTTGGTGGATCCCTACCATGTAATATCTCCTTGGCTATGGTGTATTTTGGCCTATTGTTTTCTGACATTTTCTGGACCCACCCTATTGAACAGGACTGTGGTAGCCTAGTGGTTAAGGTACTGGACTCTGGACCAGAAGGTCCAGGGTTCCAATCCCACCTCTGCCAAGCTGCCACTGTTGGGTCCTTGAGCAAGACCCTTAACCCACATGGATGGATTGTTCCAGTGGTTTCCAAACATAGAAGGATGATGATTCCTAAGACTGCAGTGTCCTCTCCACATCCCCAAAACAAAATTGGCTTCTACCACTTACAGTGCATTCTCAATTGTTAGCCAATTGTGCAGGCATGGATCTCCAAAGGATTAACCAAAAATTACTTAACAATGAATGGTTTTTCTGAATGGATTTTTATTCCTAATTGGGATACTTTTTGACAATTTTACCCCAGGCTTTCTGTCAAGTCCCAAAAATAAACCAGTAGGTGTAAACAGAATTAGTGGTAGATGCCCTGGCATGGGAAGACCCATGAAGATGTTGCCTTCTGACCCGCTCAAACATTTGAGTACAATTGGTACTGCTGGACTTCTGTGGTGCCTGGAAACAAATTCAACAGACAGACCACACCTTACCAGAGGCAGAATATGGACCATGTTAGCTCAACATGTCAAAGTGTGATCTGTCTGTGGATTATGGAGTCACGTTCAGTGCTCCTCAGGTCAGGGTGATGGATCATATGAAACAGACCAGAGGTGAATCCTGCGATTGTAGTTTAGATGAATGAATGAATGACTGAAGAGCGTTTGCATTCAATACGTTTCCTATCAGTCATATTCATTGTGAGCAAAAGTGTGTCTTAAACCATCTTAAAATCCTTTCTTATGAAATGTTTGGAGCTATTTGTTGTTGTGTAAAGAAGGCAGTCTCCCAGCACGTCGTAAGTGCTGGCAGTTCAACTCCCAGTGGGAAGCGGAGAAGTGCACTCAGTCACCAAAGAACCTGTTTTACATTTAAAATGCTTCTGAGCCAAGGTGACGTGTCCCCTGAATAATGCAAGGCAACGCACTGCACTGAGCAAAATGCATTTTTAATTACTAAAGTGACTAATATCTAGGTTCTACGTGGCTTTTTGTGCAGTCTTAGGATCAGTAAAACTTTTTCTTTACATGCTCACCTGTATATGAAGTATATTTAAGACCTAATCTTAGAATTAATACAACCAATACAATTAATACAACCAATCAACATATAAAACCACCTCCCTAACATCTTGTACGTTCCCCTTGAGTCCCCAAGGCTCTGTCCCATCAAGGGATGGAACTCCACAGAACCTCTGAAGGTGCCCTCTGGGACCTTTAATAGCGTAACCTTTAAGGCCCGTGAGTTGCAAGGTAAGGCATGCACTGGCAGCATCCACGGGCACCTCCAGGGGGTGGTACAGGCTCTCTGCACAATTTTAAATGGCAGTGCTGTGAACGACATATCCCAGAAGTCTCGGCACGATCACGTGGATTAGCACATTCAGGATTAACAGGCTGCATCAGCACAGTTTCTTTATATGAGATGCTGCCAGTATGTGGTTTACTTATTTGTTACCTGTAAAAGAACAAGACAAAAGGAAGAGAAAGCACAACAAAGGGTAAGGCTTGCATGGATTGAACTTTGTTTGCCCAGCACATCCCCAGATTCTGGATTGGATTGAGATCTGGTTAATTTGGAGGCCAGGGCAACACCTTGAACTCTTGGTCACGTTCTTCAAACCAAAAAATGACCACTGCCATTGGGAAATGCATTGCCCTGAAGGGGTGCACTTGGTGTTTCTGTGATGCCGGTAGCTGTATGGCCAGATCCCAGAAGAGTTTCCTTGTATGCTTTTGAATCTTCCTCAACCGTTTCCCCAGTAGATAGAAAATACATGCCAAATAAAGAGGTATAAAAACTCCTAAAGGTAAGCAGCCTCATCATAGACGCTTCCAACGAGCTTGTAGACGTAGCAGTGATTGAGAACTTCACATCACAAAGTCATATTGTTTGCTCCTCGTACGCTCCTTCAGCCACCATTTAATTTGGATGTAAATGCTTGTCTAAGAACCGGAGCTACTAAAGAACTTTGTACTGCAATTTACTCACACAACGAACACAAAGACACCTCTGAGTACTGTAAGAAGGTGAGGCTGGAGCTCATTATGATCTCTAATATTTAACTCGATTCGAGGGGCGACCGGATTAGGTGGCGAAACCTTTTCTGGAGGGGAGATTAGCTCCTCTCGGCCCCAATTCTAACATGGAATGAAAGGAAAAGAGCGCGGATGCTGCATGGGTTTCTTGGAATCGGTATCTCTTGGTGATAATGTTTAATTCCCAGAGTGAAAGTGTTTTATGGGACTGTAATGTGTTTTGCAGTCCAGACCTTTAACCTAGAGAAGTCAAACATATGTCCAAATCAAACCTGTGATCTCAAATGTGATCAAATCTGATCTCAAATGTCTCAATGTCAGAGGGCCGGCAGCATCCACAGGCACCTACAGAGGGCAGCAAAGGCTCTCTGCACAGTCTAAAAAGGCAGTGCTGTGAACTACATATCCCACTACACATCATTGTCATCTAATTTCAGCGCAAAAAA
This sequence comes from Ancistrus triradiatus, assembly GCA_025084515.1. Taxonomy (NCBI): domain Eukaryota; kingdom Metazoa; phylum Chordata; class Actinopteri; order Siluriformes; family Loricariidae; genus Ancistrus; species Ancistrus triradiatus. The sequence continues at coordinate 418,438 of JAJAGP010000134.1, forward strand.
GGCTAAAACCTATGGTCCCTGGGCCAGATCTGGCCCATGTACTGGTCTAAAATGGTAAGTATGGTCAATTCTTAGGGTATGCATGCCTATAAGGGCAGTATGGTTAGCTTTTTAAATAACATAAGGTTCAGAAACTTGGTCGCATACGTAAATTCTGGCCAAATAATTTTGGTTATGCCTCCTGTTGCCTTTTGAGATTCTGGGAATCCAATAGGGTCTGACAATTTTGTCCAGTCTTCCTCTATCCGGATGCATGCACGACTTGCAAGTTTCTTGGTTCCTTTCACTTGCATTGTCTAATGGGATTGGGATCAATGAGGAGCAATTTAGCTTTGGTCAGTGCTGGTTCTTCTTCCGACCAGCAATCGGTGATGTGTTACATTCGCTCAGGTGTGCATCCGTGCCATTGTGGGGGGTAATCCATCGGATTGCGGTGTTATTGTGAGATAGATCGCAGATATGGAGCTTATTAGTCTTTGCACAGTTGTAATACATGGATTATTCAAAATAGTCCCAAATACAGAATGCTGCACAACCTTTCCCCTTAACTTCCTCTTGAAATTGGAATTTGGTGAACAGCCAAGGTAGGATAGACAAAGGTTAGCTTGTGAGTCATGAAGAAACCGTGATGAAGCAAAGAATCTGGACTGTGAGGTGTAAAAGGGTAAAAAGTTAAAAGTGGAGAATTGTGGAAGTAAAAAATAGCCCATTAATCAATGTAACCCGGCGCTTAGCGCTCCACCCCCTCGATTTTCCCTCTTTCTCTCTCTCTCTCTCTCTCTCGCTCTCTCTCTCTCTCTCTCTGAGTCTTCCTGGAGTACAATGAGACAAGTTTTTCATTTTCAGCTCACCCTCCGTCCCAGCAGATGTAGGTGGATTTTGTAGGAGGGAGATCCTGGCTAAATACAGCGCCTAACCTTACTGTAGCATCAACTAATGCTAAAAACAGCACAGGTCTGAATCATACTCGGATCGTGCTGATTATACGACTGAAGGAAACTGAAACCATTTCCTTCAAATCCTCCAATTGTGGCTTTATTAGATCAAAGCCTCTTTCAGGGGTTGCCAAATCACTGATATGTGACTTTTTCTTTTGAAGCCCAAGGCACGTTTGGGCAACGTAGAATTGCTTTTGGCTCTGTTTTATCACCTCGATTAAGCCTAATGAGAGAGTGAAGAAGTGTTTATGGCCGTCCTCAAACTTGGCTCGGTGTGGTGCGATTTTCATCAAAGGTGACAAGAACTTAAGCGAGTCCAGATGACTTTTACTGAGAGAGAGAGAAGGGGAGAGAGAGAGAGACCTGATCCTCGTTAGTGAAGCAGCTCTCGGCACGTGGCACACACACCTTTCCTCTTTCATGGTGTGTGTGTGTGTGTGTGTGTGACGTTAGCTGCAGATCCAGGAGGTCTTATTTGGAGCATGAGTGCGTGTGTGTATTTACTTTAGACAGACTTTCATCTAAAGCTCTGGCTTAGAACAGAAATTATTTACTTTCCAATCTTTATTCGGAGGAAATATTTTTGATTGAAGAAAAGAAAGAAACAACACAAGTTGTATATAAAGCCATAAGCAAAAGGAGTAGAACTAAAAGAAGAAATCAAGACAAAAAAGAATAATGTAAAGCAGAAACTAAAAAAAACAATGAAGAAAGATAATGTGGAATAGATAAGCAGGTAAGGAGAAAAAGAAGGAATGAAGAAAGACTGACAAAATGGACTTACATTAAAAGTGAAAGAAAGAAAAAAAAGAAATGGAGAGATAAATAAAGAAACAAAAATGATGAGATCAAGAAAAGATAGATTCAAAGAAGAAACAGCGTGAAGGATGAGCATGCAGTGTCATAAATATAATCCAAAAAAATGTATGAAAAACAAAAAGAGACAAATAGAAAGAAACTTTCTTTCTCAGAAAAAAGGATAGAAAGAAAGCTTTAAGAAGAAGGAAAAAGGAAAGAAGCAAAGAAAGAAATGACAGACAGTAAGAAAACAAGGAAAAAAGAAAGGAAGAAGGACGGACAAAAATGACTTACATTAAAAGTGAAAGAAAGAAAGAAAGAAAGAAAGAAAGAAAGAAAAGAAATGAAGTGAGAGATAAAGAAAGAAACAAAAATGATGAGAACAATAAAAGATAGATAGAAGTAAAAGAAGATCGAATTAAAAGAAGAGTGAAGGACGAGTATGCAGTGTAATAAATATAAGCTTAAAAAAATTATGAAAGACAAAAAGACTTTCAAAAGTCTTAGAAAAGAAAGAAAGCTTTGAGAAAAAGAAAAAAGATGTAAGGCAGCAAAGAAAGAAATGTCAGAAAGTAAGAAAATAAGAAAAAAAATAAGAAAGGAAGAAGGTAAGAAAGAAAAAAGAGTAAGAAAAAGTAAACAAGTAGGTAAGGAAATAAATACATAAATATGTAATAAGTAATAAACATTGAGTGGATAACAAGAAAAGAATAGTTGACAAAAAAAGAAAAATGGAAGGATGGAAGGAAAAAGGAAACAATGACATAAGGAAAGAAATAAACAATTACATAAGCAAGAAAAGGATGAAAGAATGTAAGTATGTAAAGAAATATATGTTAAATGTACAAAGAAGTTGGAAGATCTTTATTTTGACAGACAAAATAAAGAATGAAAGAAAGATAACTAACAACGGCACAAGTTACCGTATTTTTCGGACCATAAAATCCTTTAACTTTCTCAAAAATCGACAGTGCGCCTTAAAATGCGGTGCGCCTAATGTATGAATTAATTCTGGTTGAGCCTTCTGACCTAGAACCGATTGTAGATGGTACACGGCGCTCATAAATCTGTCAAAATGTTTTAGTCCACGGGCTAAGTTAGAAGTTTCGGCAATCCTGCCCGTAGTGCGCATCTTAGTCATCCCGCGGAGTAAATACGGTATGTGCTGCGCATTAGGGTAGCGTGCATTCATTCATTCATTTATTTTCGAAGTGGTGTTTTTTTTCAAACACAACGCTATCAGTCACGCAGTACAACATGGTCATAGAGAGCTGTAGGAATTCAACATTACTGAATCAATGATGGCGGAATTGGAGGAAGCAAGAAGAACGCCGGCCCTGCCGGCCAGGTTAAAGACCAAAACGAGCTTCCAACGGAACTTAAGAGTTTTGTTTCATTTCATGCGCCTTATAACCCGGTGCGCTTTATGTATGAAAATAGACCCGTTAGCAGCCGATCGTTGATATCGCGCCTTATAACCCGGTGCGCTTTATGGTCCGGAAAATACGGTAATAAGGGAAGGTATGTAATTAGTAGCTACATGTAAAAAAGTGAAAAAGAAACACTGAGTGCAAAGGAAAATTTAAAAAAGTACGAAAGAAAGTAATAAGGAAAAGTGTGGGTGAATGAAAGGAAGAAAGAACGAAAAGAAGGAAATAAGTGAGTTGTCTCTCTATAAGTCACTTCACCATGCTGCAGGTAATGAGCTTCAGGACTGAGTGATTTTTCTCCTGAATCTTTTATATTCACTGCTGTCTGTCATTAAAACATTCATGGATGCAGACATGAGTTCCATCTCTGTCACTTCCCCTTTCCATCTTCTGTATCACGTTCTCATTCCTCGTCCTTCCTCACTCCTCTCAGTCTTTCTCTGAAATCTGAAACTTAGCTAACTCAAAATGCTGGCTCTGAAATTCTAGATTTTTGTTTGTTTGTTTGTTTAAAAAATGACAGGTATAATTTACAATACACAGTTATAGAAATGAATTAGGAAACAAACAAAGAAGAAGAATCAATGTCTAAACACAAAGTACAAACCAACTAAAAATTCCTTTTTTATGCAAGAAAACAGCTTCGTGTCAAACTAAAACCCTTAAAATTAAAGCTGATTAATAACATTGAAACTATAATTACTGTAATAACACACATCTTAAGTCTTAAGGGCACTGTAACGCTCCTCCAGACCTCCAGGGGGCACTGTTAAAAATTCTAGGCTGTCGATCCCATGCAAACCCAATCACTTAACAACACTTCAAGACTAGCTTATAATCTATAATAAGGTTATATCATGGTCATCCTCCTTTTCTATACCCTTTTAAACCAATGTATAGGAGCTGCCCAGTGAAAGATGGGAACCAACCCTGGACTTTGCACCAGGCCCATCACATCTCAGCCTGTAGGTAAAGCTTAAGTCTGAAATCGCCAGGCAGAGATCCGCTGGGGTGGATTGGTGCCCTGTCTAGGGTTGGTGCTGCCAGTTGGGCACCTGTTCACCCTGACCCTGAGTTGGATTCATTGATATGCAAATGATCGAACGAATAATGGAATTCAATCCCGATGTTTAGTTTCTGTGTCTGTATAACAAAAATGTCTGCACACATCCCCCAGCAATCAACTAATGATTTACAATTTATTTACCACTACCATTATCAGCTCTCTCACTCCCCCTCCATCGGCGATGACTAATGGGCTTGTGTAATTAGGATTAAAAAAAATGAAATGGAAACACTCCGACGAGGTAATTTAGGTCGAGAAAGGAAATTACCGAGAAATACTGAGAAAGGTGGAGAGAGAGAGGGAGCTGCAGTATCATTTTCACTCGACGTTTGAATTCACTGCTCATATATGATGAGCTCTGATGCTGATAAGGACTCGTGCGCTTATGCCCGGATTAATGTTGCGCTTTCAGGTCTTTTTTATTTCCTACGGGTTGTCTTGATTTTATTCGTTCCCATTACTTATATATCCTGTATATATTCATCTTTATCCCTGGACATCCCAGTGTGCAGATTTAGGCCTGTACCGGACGCAGGGCTGGCTAGGGGTCGCTGTTGCAGCAACAGGGGAGGATCCCCCAACCAGCCTTCTCTCAGACACAGTCAATCATTTATGGCCCAACCCACTCTCTGTGGTGGTGGTCTACGGTATAAGACCCAAGGATCATAAATTAATTACAAAATAAAAAACTTTACAGAGTGCGCCAGAACTAATCTGTGTTTTTCTGCTTGCTATTTTTTACCTTTCATTGCATTGACAACATAACTGTAAGGTTGTTTTTTTTTAACTCAAACTCAAACAAATAAACAAGCAAACAAAAAGAAAGAAAATAGAGATATATTGCTAGTACATTAAATAAAATGCTAATAAAAAACACACAAAAATCCCACAAACAAACACAGAAACTGAAAAAAACCCACTGATATATTTCTGGTGCGATCAAATGTAAAATACTATAAATAAATATATTAATATATAAACACAACCAAAAACAGACATATTTCTTCTACACTAAAAAGTTAAATAATTAAATAAACAAATAAACATGAACAAAAAACAGACATGTTTCTGGTACACAAAAAAATTAAAAAAGTAAATAAATAAATAAATACATATATACAAAAAACAGACATATTTCTGGTACACAAAAAGTAAACAATATAATAAATACATAAATAAATAAACACAAAAACATAGACATATTTCTAGAGCTCTAAAAAGTGAAATACTGGAAAAAAAACACACAGTAAAAACAGATATATTGCTGGTGCATTGAAAAATAAAATATAAAAAAAACCTTTTAAATATGTATCTTTTATATATATATATATAATTATTTTTATACTTTAAAACTCACGGAATAACAGAAAAACATATTGCTGGTGTATTGAAACACATCTTTCTCCAAAAAAAAAAAAAAAAAAAGGTTTACTCTTTAAATGTACAGTGAATTTCATTATTTTAAATTTACAAAATAACTTGATTGAAACCTAAATGAACCTGATTTGTTTTTAAATAAATTGTAAAATAATTTTAAATCAGATTCACAAATGGACCTTAAATACTTAGTGATCCTTAACTGACTTTTGAATTGCAATAAATATATAAAACCTACATAATATTTTAAATACTACTACTACTACTACTACTACTAATAATAATAATAATATAAAACTTTTAAAAATAATAAACTACTTGTGTTATTATAAAGGCTCTTAAGTGATGCAGCATTTTGTTTTATCATTGGAAGGCATTGGGATTTCGGCTGTAATGTTTTCAGAGCCATGATCAGGAGTCCAAAAGAGTATCACCCAGCTGTCATATCTGGGGCACCTGTGGGCTCATGTATATGAAGAGGGTGGTTAGCACCTCCTTTCTGAAGAAGAGTTCAGGTGAGAGTGTGGGTCAGACTTCGGGCTAACCTGTCTCTCTCTCTCTCTCTCACACACACACACACACACACACACACACACGCACGCACACACATAGTGTGAGCAGGTTCATTTTGTTTCTGCTTGTCCCTGTGTATCAGCTGACTCACAGAGACTGGAGCAATGCTTTGGTTTCCCTCTAATCTCTAATTAGATATTGTGTGTAGAAGTCACCGACATCATGGCCGCCACCGCAACCGACTAATAAACCGTACGAGATTTGTATTCCGTATTAAAACAAATCAAAAAACAGGTTCTATAGGCTGCAGTGGCAAGTATTTACTGTGACCTTGCCTTACATGAGCAATAGCCACATCTGGGAGCTTCATTGTAATGCCTAGTTGACCCTTCTACAGTCCAACGAAGCCAAGAAACCACTTTTTGGAAAGGATGAAGGTGGAGGCAAAGATATGCTAAAGCTCACAAAGATTGGAATGAATATCAGTGGAAAAAGAGAATTTTGAGAATCCAAGTTTTTGGGTCGAATCAGCCACAATATGTTACGTATGGTCATTAAGCCATTGCTGAAACAAATCTAATGGTGGCCTAACACTTTTGCACAGCACTGTATATATTTACTTATTATTGCGTGGCAGGTTTGAGTCCTGGCCTGGTGTTTGCATGTTCTCCCCATGTCTGTTTTGTTTCCTTTGGGTATTCCCAAAGCCATGCGTTAAATCAAAATGTGTCTCTCGTGCAACCTTGATGTAGGCACCAGCCAGGCCGGGTCGAACCTGGGTCTGTTGAGCTTCCACACACCTCACCCAATAATAATGGCAGCTTTTTGGGAAGAGCCATGACTTCTAGTCAATAGTCCACTGCAGTCCAAGAACATTGGATGGGTCCTGTGGGACTGTGGTGGCCTAGCGGTTAAAGTACTAGACTATGCGTACCAGAAGGTCCAGGGTTCAAAACCCACCTCTGCCAGGCTGCCAATGTTGGGTCCTTGAGCAAGGCCCTTAACCCACAATTGCTTGGATTGGTCACTCTTGACAAGTTCTCACTCTGGACAAGGGCGTCTGCTAAATGACATTAATGTCAATGGTTAAAGGCAGCGGGTTGCCAGGTTCAGCACTACACCACCAACGATGTGGAAACGACATCAGGGATAAAAACTTCATATTTATTGTTCCTTCATTGCATTTTAGCTTTAACCATAAATCCTGTTCAAAAAGGAATCAAAAGAAACGTAAACACAGAGTATAAGGAACGCGGCACGAAATATCGAATTTCTGCCCAAGCACACGCAAACTGCGCAGTTTTGAAACGTAGACCGAACATATGTGGACATGTAAAATTGCTAATATTTTGAGCGCATCTCTGACCGCATGATTAAAAAATGCTCATTCTCAGTTCAAAAAAAGAAGAAATAAAAACAGATCTTGGAGCTTTTTAGCTCGTTTTGCATTCGGGCTAGTTTCGCTAAAAGCTGCCAAATCACTTGAAGGCAAAAATGCGAGTTTCTTAAGGAATGTAACTCTGATGAACTTGGATCAACGCCAGCTTCATCAGACCTCTCTCTCTCTCTCTCTCTCTCTCTCTCTTTCTCACTTCCCGCGCTCTCTGCAGCTCGCACTTTATTTTCTCACATCTCAGTGACCTGTACATCCGAGCGAGTGCGGTGTGGATGTCTGGAGGATTGGAGTTCGGCGTAACCCCTGTAGCGCTCTTCCTCACCCTCAATCGCTCATCAGCAGCTCATACACACCAGGCTTGGCACGACTTGTGCTTACACACACTCGCACACACTCACAAACACTCGCAAAACACTAACGCACATTCGCTCCTGACTTCTCACATGCAATGCTTGAGCGCTAGAAATCTTGCTGGTCTTTACCCCCTGCCACACACACACACAGATACACACACACACACACACACACACACACACACACACACACACACACACACACACACACTGCCACCCCCATGTGTGTTATTCCCATGAGGTGTTCCGGACATGTTAGCTGGCACTTGTGGTCCGATATCACCTTCTCCTGACCGGAATTTCAGCGTTCCCTGGTCAGGCCTTCCCATCTGTTTCCAGCACCACACACACACACACACACACACACACACACACCTTGCCTGGAAACAGCCTCACTCATGGCTTTCCAGCTCCCAAATTCCCACGACACTTTCTGCCTGGGTGTTAAACCTAAAGCCGTCTAACTCTGCTCACTACTGCTGCTTTAATCATTACTCTACAGATATGATGTCACTTAATGGTAAAAATAACACAATACAGTACGTACTATATAAAACTGTGATGTCACAAAATGTAAAAAATAACACAATACAGTACGTACTATAGAAGACTGTGATGTCATAAGATGGTAAACAATAATACAGAACCATATGTACTATATAATACTGTGATGTCACATACAATTTGAAACAATAATATAATGATGGTATGTGCTATATAATACCGTGATGTCATAAGATAGTACACCATTAAAACGATACAGTATGTACCATATAATACTATGATTTCATAAGATGTCAAACCATAAAACAGTACATTATATACCATATAATTCTGTGATGTCATAAGATTGTAAAAGGTAAAACAGTACAGTATGCTCTATATAATACTTTGATGTCAAATAATGGTAAAAATAATACAATACTGTGTGAAGTATGTAATATTGTGATGTTGTAAGATTGTAAACAATAATAGAGTACAATACGCACTATATAATACTGTGATGTCATAAGATGAAAAAAAAAATACACAATACAGTATGGACTTTATAATACTTTATAATATGGTAAACCATAACACAATACAGCATGTTCATTACTTTATAATAAAGTGATGTCATAACTGGATTATGTACTAGATACAACCGTGAGGTCATAATATATCAAACCATAACACAGTACAGTATGTGCTACATAATTCTGTGATGTCACATGATGGTGAAAAAAATGTCATACAATGGTAATCCATAATGCAGTATAGCATATCCAATAGAATACTGTGATGTCATAAAATGGTAAACCATAACACAGTACAGTTTATAATATATAATGCTGTGATGTCATGTAATTCTCAACCATACTATGGCCATACTGTGACGTCATAAGATGACAAACCACAAAACAGTACAGTTTATAATATAAAATACAATGACGTCATAAGATTTCAAACCAAAATACACATTATATGCTATATAATACTGTGATGACAATGGTTAAAAAACATATATGTATAATACAATTTGCACTGTATGACCCTGTGATGTCATAAGATGGTAACCCATAAAACGGTACAGTATGTACTATAGAAGACTATGATGTCATAAGATATTAAACCATAAGACAGTACAGTATGTACTATATAATAATGTGATTTCATGAGATATCAAACCATAATACAATACAGAATGTACCATATTATACTGTGATATACCTCAGTACATTATGTACTACATAAGTCCGTGATGTCACAGCGTATCAAATCATAATACAGTACACCATATACCATAGACTACTGTGACGTCATAAGATGTACAATGATAACTCAGTACGTTCTGTACTACATAAGACCGTGACATCATGAGATAGTAAACCAGTATGTACAATACAGTATGTACTATAGAACAGTATGATGTCATGTAAGACGCTACATCGTAGTACCATGCAGTGTCTGTTATAAAAGTATATGATGTCATACAGGATGCTAATCCATTGGACAATACAAATAAAGTATGTATTACAGAATGATATGATGTCAGACACTGATACTGTAGTGCATATTATTGAAGATTTTGATGTCATATGATGGTAAACCATATCACAATACAGTACGTCTTCTAGAAGACTATGATGTCATGTATGATTCTAAATAATAGTAAAATAGAGTACGTCTTATAAGGTACTATAGAGGATAATATGATGTGGAAAAATATGTCGTATGGATTATAGAATGCCATGATGTCATATGTGATGTTGTTTCATCATTGTTGTTGGGAAACCCTGCTTTAGTCGATGCATTGCAACAAATCAAAACGTATATGAATTCAGTGCCACATCGGGTGACCCCTGTGTGTGTGTGTGTGTGTGTGTGTGTGTGTTGGGGTCCTACAGTCCGAGCCCGGCGGTGTTGATGGTAACAGCAGTGGCACTCAGGACTGATTGAGCCGCCCTCCTGCACTAACACAGATGGCTCATTTACAAATGCAGCAAGCGCTCATGTGATGCGCCACCAAATCAGCACTACGATACTCCACTTCCTGTCGCCTCGCCACTCTCACATTGCGTCGTCTTCTCCTGCACTCGCACGCCTGTGAGGAACTCTCTCTCTCGCTCTCACACACATCCCTCTCGCATTCTGCCCTCGGTTTCCTTCGCTCGATCTTCACCCCTTTTTTCTCCCTGAATGTTTTTCCACCTGTCTCTCTAACATCTTTCATCCTTTGATGTTCTGTTATATAACAGTCATAATATATTGGTTTTCAATTGAACAGGAGTCATTGCAACCTAAACGATACACTTCTGCCAATTTTAACGAACCATTAATCAACTTAAAAACACTATTACGTAAAAACACTTTTTGGAGCGCATACGTTCCAGCACTTGCTGTATGTCAGTGGATCCAGCACCTTTTATATATAAGGTTTACATATGAAATAAAATTAAAACATGATAGGATTTTTTATGAAATGATTCCTGTGTAATCTCCTGTCCAAAAACCCAAACGGCTCATTTTCTTTGACAGTAACTGCAGTCCTAGAGTAATTAGATCATCGGTCACGTTTTGCGAGTTCACACTTCAGGTTCACAGTTGCCAAGTCCTCTTATCATAAATGACTTTGGGCTTATTTTTCTGTAAAGTTTCTTACATAAATTGGTAGTTGTGGATTGTTTTTTGAGCATGCTCCCTGATCCTGTCTCTCGCCACTATATCCGTTTAATAAAGCAAAACTGAGTTTGTTCTGTTCTCCATACAAATCGAATCTGCGCCATCGATGGTCCATCAACGATGGCGTTTCCTTAGCTAGTTTGTTAACAACGCCAGGAATGAAGTGGGCAAAATATAGAAAAATTACCGAAAACAGTGGGAGAAAGAGAGTGGACTAAAAGACTGGATTTGACCTCAAGTGGGGGATGATCCTAAAAAGGAATGGAAAGAAATAGGGGGAGAGCGGGTATGGTTGTAACACGTTTTGCTTCAGCACCTGTAACTCACTGATTCTTTGAGCTAAAGTTCTCAAACTTTTATACAAAGTACACACATTTCTTTACTATAAATAGCATCAATTCAAACCTGTGCCAGATTATCACAGAGTTGATGTCAAATACACAGTGTTCCATTGTTACAACCTACCCCACTAGCGGGTACCCACACTTCCTTTGGCTTCAAGTTGCCAAATGGCTCCATACAGACATGTTTCATCATTCGAGGTCTCAGAATCCTCAGTATTGGATTTCAACATTTCTTGGCGGGCCTTCTCTCCTTTTTCTATTGCTTGTCTTTATTCTTTCCTAAGATACTCTTTCTTACATTTTTGCTTCCTCCTCTCTGTTCTTCTTCCATCAATGCTTGCTTCACTGGTGTATCGGTGAGTATTTCAGACTGCCTCTTCTTCCTGATCCTGCCAGTTGTTTTCCTTGGCCCTGCTTCTGGAAATGGCCAAATAGCCAAAGGACTCAATGCCTGACCTGAAGATAACCATGATGTGCCTGGCTCATTTGGAGCACAGGATATGGTGACATCATGAATTGCAGAGGAGGGAGAAGGATCTCCAGTAGGATCTCCAGTGACTATCCTGTCATATGCTTACCTCACATGGAGTGAGTCCAAAATACAGGTCTGCTGCCCGAGTCAAGTAGTCAACCAACACTTCAGAGAAACCTTTGTTGCTGCTCCAGTAACCTACACTGGGAAGATCACTGGACCCCTGGTCTCTCAGCTTCTGCAGTGACTTGCAGTATCTGCTCAGTGTTACGTGTCAGATCCGATGCGCATTCGCGACTGATCTGACTGACTTGCCCTTCTGCAGTGACCTCATCAGATTCTTTTTTCAAAACATGTGCAGACACATCTCTGTCAGTCTTTCTTTTCCACTGCCTAGGCATTCTGTAAAATTATTAAAATCAAGAAAGGTTTCTTAGTTGTATGTAAGGGGATGGTTGTAAAACTTAAAGATTTATAAGCATAGTGGTTTGAAATTAGCAAGGGAAAAATGCATGACATTTTGCACGAGAAACTATAATTTAATGTAATAGAATTCATATGGTTTCATCTATAATAGTACAAGTACTAAACAAAATATAATTTTGGTTCAAAAATGTATTTTCTTACCTCAAATTTTTTTTTTTCTTTATAGAATCTGCATGCGCCTGTTTCCAGCCTTGACAACCATCATGTGGGATCAGGGAGGAAATGGGTAAACACTGAAATGATCACATGACTCCTATCTTATCTGTGATTGGTGAAATTGGTGATGTTACAACTCTCCCCATGTTACAACCATACCTGGTCTCTCCCTAAAGAAAAGGGCACACAGAAAAAAGAAGAAAGAAAAGAGTGAATCAAGCAAGAAAACAATAATAAAGATAGCTAAAATGATTATAAAGTAATAAATACAAGGAATTGGTGTAAAGATGTGGAAAGGAAAAAGAAAAAGAGGAAATAATCAATGAAGCAATAAAGAAATAATAAATAAAGATAATGAAGTAGGGCGTGTGGAAAGAAAAAAGAGAAAAAAGCCTGGACAGAAGGAAGAAAAGAAAATCCAGGAAAGGAAACAAGCAGCAATAAAAATGAATAATAAGGAGCAAAGAAATGAAGGAAAGGGAAATGGAAGTAAGTAGGAAGGAAAGAAAAGAAAGTGAAAAAAAAATGGAAAAGAGGGGAAAGAAAATGGACAAGGAAAAAACAGAAGGGAAGAGGGGAAAAAATAAAAAAGACTGAAGTTAACAAGAACTTTTTTAGAGATTGAAGAAAAAAAAGAGTAAAGAAGTAATAATAAAATAGGAGAAAGAATAAACTAAAGAAAAAATGGATTGGAGGCAGGCATGAAGCAACAAAGGATACATTAAGAAATGGAAAAGAAAAAAGAAAAGTAACAAAAGAAATTTGGAAATGAACAGAAACAGTTGAAAGTAGGACAAAAGAAATGTAAGCAGGAAAAGGAGTGCAGGAATGGAGAAAAATCACTGCTCTAGAGGAGATCTGCATGGAGGAATGGGCCAAAATACCAGCTACAGTGTGTGCCAACCTGGTGAAGACTTACAGGAAACCTTTGACCTTTGTCATTGCCAACAAAGCTTATGTTATAAAGTATTTAGTTGAACTTTTGTTATTGACCAAATACTTATTTTCCACCATGATTTACAACTAAATTCTTTAAAAAGTCCTACAGTGTGATTTCCTGGATTTTTTTTCTGATTTTGTCTCTCATAGTTGAAGTGTAGCTATGATGAAAATTACAGACTTCTCTCATCTTTCTAAGTAGGAGAACTTGCACAGTCAGTGGCTGACTAAATACTTTTTTGCCCCACTGTACATGGTCAGGAGCGCTAGCGGTTTGAAAAGGTTTGAAAAAAAGGGCGATTTGCATTTCATTTACGTCACGTTTTACAAATTCAGCACAGGTTGGAGAGATTTCGCTTACCCTTTGGAGTACAGATGGTTTGGAGCCTTTCTTACTCCAGAGTGTGAATTTGAGACGATGGCCAAGTTCAGGGCTTTACTTAGACCAAACGACTCAATAAACTCTCTGCACTGCTGCTCTGTACCTCCAATAAGACCTGCCTTATAAAATGCATACACGCACCAATAAACACAGCCACTCTAATGGAACTCCTGGCCTGGGTGAATCAACCCTAAACCATTTTTTTTTACCAAGGAATTAGTGTATCCGAATGTACCTGAGGCATTTAAATCGGAGAGGGCAGACGGTGCCATATGGCAGCATGGTGCCTCCACTCACCAGCTTCTTCCACTTGGCTCTGACTCAGATTCTGCCCAATCACAACTTCAATTGCCTCAACAACTTCAGACTCGCGCCAAGTCTGATTTCCCAACCTCTCGACATCTCTGCGCTGGAGGAGAGTCTCTCTCTCTTTGTTTCTCCCTCCACGTCTCGGTTGGAGATGCTCCTCTAGAGAGCCAGTGATTAAAATTTGACCCTTGACTGCAGGAGAGCTGGAGGAGGGGGATGGCTAGCATCTTCAAGTCCTCATTAGAATCGGCGCGCTATTGATCCGCGCTTTCAAGAAGTTGGTACATGGAGTAAATAATGGCATGTTTTCTTCCCATTTTTCGCCATCCCTCTTTTGGTGAAGCATGCCCTTGTCCGTCGAGTGGCTTCCTCTTTCGTCGGCGTCGCTCCGAAATTGAAGCACAAGAGGACGCATGAATAAAACAGGTCGCCTTTTTATTCCCCCCATGCAAATGTATGCAAGTACCACAGGTCATGGCCGCGCTTCCAAAGCGCCATCACCTACGGACGTAATTGAGAGATTAAAATGCAAAAAGGGAGGAACGACGAGCGTTTTATGGCCAGATGAAGGATGTCTGGCAGGTGCCTGTGCTTTTTCTCTTCACCTCAATCCACATGCAGATATGCATATACACACACTCGAGCCTCTTTTCTTTTCCAATAACCCAGAGCACTCAGATGCCACTCGCAGCTCGCGAGCCAAAAGACGTTTGCAGCCTTCACTTCAAAGCCGGCTGGATTATATTCGCATACAGTGTATCCTGAGGGAAACCTTTGAAGGAAACTCGCAGCCAAAGGAAACTGGTGGCCACCGCATGTGTGTGTGCTTTGTTTGTTTGTCTAAACCCATTTTACTCAGAGCTCCTGCCATCAAGCTGGTGGGTCCCAGGTTCATATTCCTAAATGGCAAGACACAAGAACGTGAAGAACTTCAGCTTCAGCTTGATCCAGAGGTGCCAAACTTTTCATGTCTGTACAGAAGCAGTGAAGGGTCAAGGGGCGGCACGAGACCCCTAGCGGACCCACAGAGCAACTTAAACGCAGGGTCCAATTGAGCTCTCATCAGTGTGTTTAAGGCTGCATGGCAACAGAAAAGTAAGGAATGGATGAATAAACAAAAGTAACGAAGACATTTAGGTAGAAGCGAAAGAAAAGGAAAGTAAAGCATAAGAAAGAAACAAACAACATAAAAAGGATGGAAGAGACATACGAGAATGCAATGCAGTTACAAATGAAAAGTAGACATAGTAAAGAATAAGAGGAAGACAGAAGAAAAGAACTGAATCAAATGAAAAATGAGAATGAAAGAAAAAAATGAACGATTGAATCCAGCAAACTAAAAATAAAAGATTGAAGCAAGATTGAAAAAAAGAAAAGGGAAAGCAGAAGAAAGATGAAAGGAAAAAATGAAGCAAGCGAGAAAGCAGTAATAAAGAGAAAGAAAATGAGAATTGAATGCTTGAAGCAAAAAAAAAGTATAGAATAATGAAAGAAAAATGTGGAAACGAGGAAGACTAAGAGGGAAAAAAAATACATGAAGCAAGAAAGAAATAATAAATGGATGAAGAAGAGCATTTGAAGAGTTTTTGCAATAAAAACAAAGAAATAATATAAAAAGAACAGAAGAAAGAAAAGGAAATCCAGGAAAGGAAACAAGAACGGAAAGAGTAAAAAGCAACAATCAAAAATAAAAATGATGGACATAAAGAATGAAGAACATCAGAAATGGAGCACAGACTGAAATGAAGGAAAGGAAGTAAAAAAAAAAAGAAACAAAAAAATAAGCATGGAGAAAGGCAAAAGGGGAAAAGAGTATGGACAAAGAAAAAAAAAAGAAGGGAAGGGGAAAGAGGTAGGAAGAGACGAAAGAGGAAAAAAAGATGAAGGAGGGATGCAAGCAAGCAAGGAGAAAATGTAAAAAAAAGAAATGAACAGAAAGCAGTGAAAGAAGGACAAAAATGTAAGCAGGAAGAAGGAAAGGCAAAGGGAAAAAAAAGAGTATGAATGGAGAAAAGAAACTAAAGGACAACAGGGAAAGAAAGGAATGAGTGAACAACAAGAAATAACAGAGAAAGAAAAGGTAGAGTAAGAAGTACACAAAAACAAAAGATAAAAGGAGAAGCGTGTCATAAAAGAGAAAAACAAAAGAATAAACAAAATAAAGGTACGATGTTCGGAAGAAGCAAAGCAATATTAGAAATTAAAAAACTGAAAGAAAGGACAAGAAAAGAAGGATGGAAGGCCGAAGTAAAGCAATAAAAAAAGAACAAAGAAAAAGATGTCAGCATTGTGGACTTTTTATCTTAATGATGAAGTGAACTAAGTTGTGTGTCCCACGCTGCAGCTGTGTGTTTGTGTTTTGCTGGATGAGACTGAGTGGAGGCATGATTTCGGGGAGGTAAGGACTCTCAGGTCTTTGTGTGAGGCTTTTCTTGGTTGAGAGCAGTAACAGGATTTTCTCATTGTCCTGGAGGTTCACCTTAAATCTGCTCGGCTCGATTGGGGCTGAGGTGCTACGCTTCATCCTTTCTCTTGGGCTGAATTTAGGGATGGGATTTTTTGGGGGGTTTGTTTTCTTCCTTCTTTGTGTATCTAGCATTCCTTTTCTTCAATCGAGCGTCTGGCTTTTATTTTGCGAGGTAAATAAAAGGCAGCGTTTCCACTTCGGTCTGTTTAAAGAAAAAGAATCGGACACAGCGGCACGGCAGGGGGCCGAGAGCCAAGCGGCGTCGGGGGGGCGGTTGTAGAGAGGGCGCCAGATTGGACCGTATGAGGAGTGACACCGGGGTCAGAGGTTAATTTGTGTAACAGGCACATTTGCATACAAATGACAAGCGCCAGAATTTCTCCAGTTTGCCACCCGAAACTTTCAATGTCAGCCACATCAAGCGCGCCCATCTCCTCTCGCCCGGCTGTTTGAGGAATATTCATTAGTTCTGAAGCACCTTGTTTCACATTAATCTCCAGCGCAGGTCAATTACTTCGTTTGCTCGACTTTATCAGCGCTGCCATTCATTTTTTTCCTCCTCACTCCAGCTCTTTGAGGCTTTTTATAATGCCTTCTTATTGGCTTTCTTCATAGAAAGAGGATAAGCTTTTTTTTTTTTTTTTAAACGCCACAAAGGCACAGTTACTCTGTTCTCTCAAACAGTTTGCAGGAAATAAATGAATTACTGTGAACGGAAATATATCCGACACCCTCCCCCCTGCCTCGACACCCAATAACTTCTTAAGAGGTTTCTCCTCAAACCAGTTCTCCCTCCTCGTGATTGGATTGATTGTTTTTCTAATCCAGGGAAAATTACTCGCTAAAAAGGGTCATATAATCATCGGCAAACGTGTGGCGAGCCAGATTTAAAGTGACTTTATTTCCTGCGCTCATATTTCCTTTGTGAGGGGTGAGCTCACTTTGCTCAGTCGATTTACAAGGGAGTTACGCTACAGGATGCTTTCCCAGTTACACCCAGCCTCAAATTGGCGCCCTCGTCCTGCCAAGGTTGACGTAAGATGGTTCAAGAAACAACATTTTAATCATATTTTTAAGAGACTTACAACTGAGGGGCTTGTTCAAAGGCCCGTGTGGCAGCTTGGCAGTGAATCCTCAGTAGTCTGGTCCCCCAACCATTGTAGTGCCAGTTTTTTATTTTTGTCACACTGGCATGATAGAATTGGGGCTGAGGCGGACGTATGTGCGAGTGAAGAGTTGGTAGGACAAACAAAGAAAAGACAGCACAAAGTAGCATACTAACTAGTAAACAGATAAGCTAAATGGAGACAAGCTAAACAGACCAGCTAACAAGCTAAGCTAAACAAACAGTACACTGGAGTAAAGACAAGCAGACAACTTAAAGCTAAGATAAAGAGACAAGCTAAAAAGCTAAGCTACAAAGACAAGTTAACAAGCTAAGCTAAGCAGATAAAGTTGACAAGCTAACAGACCAGCTAATGAATATAAGCTAAACATCCAAACTAACAATCCAAACAAAACAGACAAGTTAACAAACTAAGCTAAACAGACAAACTAGCTAAACAGACAGTACACATAGAAGCAAAAAAAAAAAAAAAAACAGGCAGCACAAACTATCATGCTAAACAGACAAGCTAAATGAAGATAAGCTAAAGAGACACATTAACAAAGCAAGCTAAACAGCCAAGTAATAAAACTAAGCTAAACAGAAAAGCTAACAATCTAAGATAAATCAGAAAAGCTAAATGAATATAAACTAAGTTGGTCAGCTAACAAGCTAAGCTACAGAAAAGCTAACAATCTAAGCTAAACAGATAAGTTAACAAGCTAAGCTAAACAGAAAAGCTAACAACTTAAGCTAAAACAGGCCAGCTAAAGCAATATAAGCTAAGCAGACATAAAAACAAGCTAAGCTACAGAAAAGCTAACAAGCTAAGAATAACAGACCAGGTAAAAAGCTAAGCTAAACAGTCAAGCTCACAATCTAAGCTAAACAGACAAGTTAACAAGCTAACCAAAAACACAAGCTAACAATCCAAGTTAAACAGATAAGTTAACAAGCTAAGCTAAACAGAAAAGCTAACAATCTAAGCAAAAACAGACAAGCTAAATCAATATAAGCTAAGCAGACCAGCAAACAAGCTAAACTACAGAAAAGCTAACAATCTAAGCTAAACAGACAAGCTAAAAAGCTAAGCTAAAAAGACAAGCTAACAATCTAAACTAAACAGAGAAGCCAAAAGCTAAACTAAAAAGACAAACTAACAAACTAAGCTAAATAAACTAGCAAACAGACAGTACAAACCAGCAAACTACCATGTTAAACAGACAAACCAAATGAAGATAAGCTAAACAGACCAGCTTACATGATAAACTACAGACAAGCTAACAGTTTAAGCTAAACAGACAAGCTAAATAGACAAGTTGACAAGCTAAGCTAAACAGACAGTACAAATAGGAACAAAAACAAAAGTGTTATACAGACCGGCTATCAATCAAAGCTAAACAGACACACTAACAAACTACACTAATCAGACTTCTCAGACTAATCAAGCTAACAATCTAAGCTAAACAGTCAAGCTAACATGCTAAGCTAAACAGACAGTACAAATAAGAGCAAAACAGAAACAAGACATCAAAAGCTAGCAAACTACCAGGCCAAACAGACAAGCTAAACAGAGACAAATTTAACAGTCCAGATAACAGTACAAATAAAAGCAAAATCAAAACCAGACAGCACAAACTAGTGTCTAACAGACAAGCTACGTGAAGATAAGCTAAGAGGCAAGCTAATAAGCTAAGCTAGACAGACAAGTTAACAACTAAGTCAAACAGGACCAAAAAGAAATCAAGACAGCACAAACCAGCAAACTAGCATGATAGACAGACCAGCTAAATTAAACAAAGCTAAGCATATCAGCTAACAAACAAAACTAAATGGACAAGTTAACAAACTAAGCTAAACAGACAAGCTAAATGAAAGTAAGCTAAACAGATAAGTTAACAAATTAAGCTAAACAGCCCAGCTAACAAGCTCAGATAAACAGACCATCTTACAAGCGAAACGTAACAGACCAGCTTACAAGCTAACAAACCATACCAACTAAAAAGCTAAACTAAACAGACAGACAAGCTAACAATCTACGTTAAACAGATAATCAAACAAGCTAAACTAAATAGACAAAGTTAACAAACTTAGCGAAATAGACCAGCTTACAAGCTAAGCTAAACAGACCAACTATCAAGCTAAGCTAAACAGACCAGCTAATAATCTAAACTAAGCAGACCAGCTAACAAGCTAAACTAAGCAGACCAACGAACAAGCTAAGCTAAACAGACCAGCCAACAAGCTAAGCTAAGCTAAGCTAAACTGACCAGCTAACAAGCTAAGCTAAACAGACTAGCTAACAAGCTAAGCTAAACAGACTAGCTAACAAGCTAAAGTTAACAGACAGAAAGCCAACAATCTATGTTAAACAGACAACCAACAAGCTAAACTAAATAAATAAGTTAACAAGCTAAGCTAAACAGACATTACAAATAGAAGCAAAGACAAATAAAGACAGCACAAACTAGCAAACTACCAGCTAAGCAAAATGAAGATAAGCTAAACAGGCAAGCTATGGCAAAAGCATGACTCTGGCTCGGTGGTTTAAGTTTTAGGCTACTAATTGGAAGATTGTGAGATCGTGAGCTCAAACTGAGAACTGAACTGGACGCAAAAATGGACCACATGTTGTTTATCGGCGTTTATAAAGTTGGAGTAACATTCATGTAACTTCCCAAAACGAGGAGATTATTGAATGTTTGAGAACAAAATACTTGCAAATGGAGTACGTACAGCGGGTAAGAAAGGGTTACCGAGGTTCTTGTGAGCCTTTGTTTTGCTTTTTATGCAGAAAGCGCCTTTGTGAATCAAACTCCTGATCCTCCGTAGACAGCAGAAGGGATGGGTATCGATCGGCACCGTGGGCCTTCATCAACACCCTCACCTTCCCCGCCAGCGCCGAGTCCCAGCCCGCTCGCTCTGCTTGCCATCGGCCCGAGATTACCACGCATAACCTGCTCCGCCTAATGAGAGATAGGTGCTCGAGCCTGCCTAATTAATGGTGATCAAAGATCGGAGTGTAATCCCTAAACAAACCTGGCGATCCGGATGCGCCGTGAGAGCGGGAGACTTCAAAAAGAAACGAGACAAGGAAGCGGGAGCTGAACTTTGCTAATACCGTGCACTTTTTAATCAGATGCAACAGAAGAGGAGCGTTGGGGAAAGTGAACTCAGGCATGCAGGACTCTTCTTTTTTAGATCTGCCCTGAATCTCAGTCCTCTATCAAATCTAATGGCGTCCCATGACTTTTGGTCACCATTAGACAGATCTTCAGATACAGATACAACGGATCTTCATGCTACAAATGTAGAAAAAAGCCCTCAGACAAACCCTCTCTCAGTGTAAATCGCCAGCTCATGATGCTGTTTAAGTCCCAGTTGGCATTCAGTCCATTTCACACCCGTAATGTTCATTTATAGAGCGTACATCTCTCCCATAGCCTAACACACACCTGCAGACGGAGTGTGACCTTACCTCATCAGCTGCAGCCAATCAGTTAGACACGGCTATTGAGAGGGACCACGACGATTGACACACCTGTGATACTGATACACACACACACACACACACACACACACACACACACACATCAAATGATATATACCACATTTTTTGTGGTTCTACCTAGTCATTACCCATCCAAAAACCTCACAAGGAAGCATTTTGTCTCTTTTCTACCTGTCCAGTGTACTTTCATGGTTACTATCACCCAGCTTAAGCTTTGAGGAAATTAAATATATACATATATAGCTACATAATATGAAGCATCAGGAACAAAAAATAAACACTTTTAATTATGAAAGAAACAGTCATTCTTATATACATGAAAGTAGAGTCATTTTAGTCATTAAAAAAATTATTAAAGATTACAAAACAATTTAAGAAAATTGTTTATTTATAAATCGGTGTAATTAGTTATTATTATTATTATTATTATTATTATTATTGTTGTTGTTATTATGTATATATAATATTAATATAAATATTAATATTAATAATAATGATAATAATAAATACATAAAAATACTTTATTTATTTACAGTTTTTAGTAAGCATATTGTTTTTCTGTATTATCCTGAAAAACCCTGTGGGTTAACTGAAAATATTTATATAAATAAAATCAGTACAATACAATATAATAATGTATAAATATTTATTGCCATTTGATCTACATTATTATTATTATTATGATTATTATGATTATTATGATTATTATGATTATTATTATTATAGTAATAACTTACAGTTTTTCAGTAAACATTTTGTCTTCCTGCATTATCTCGATATCATCAAAAGTCATTTGGTCAAGTGAAAATATTTATATAAATAAAATCAATACAATACAATACAATATAATAATGTATACAGTAAATATTTATTGACATTTGGCCTACATTATTATTATTATTATTATTATTATTATTATTATTATTGCTGTTGTTGTTGTGGTTGTTGTTGTTATTATTACTAAATGCATTAAAATAAAACAAATTGTTAAATGTGTTTATTTATTTATAGTTTTTCAGTAAACACATTGCTTTTCTACATTATTCTGCTATCTGTCAACTGAAAATATTTATATAAATAAAATGAATACAACACAATACAATATAATAATGTATAAATATTTATTGACATTTGTCCTACATCATTATTATTATTATTATTATTATTGTTATTATTATTGTTGTTATTAATAATAACAACAATAATAATAACAATAATAATAATAATAATAAATACATAAGAAATACTTCATTTATTTATTTACAGCTTTTCAGTAAACATTTAGCTTTTCTGCATTATCTTGATATAATCAAAAGCCATTTGGTAAAGTGAAAATATTTATATAAATAAAATCAATACAATACAATACAATACAATATAATAATGTATAAATATTTATTGACATATAGCCTACTAGATACTCGGGTTTGGGGTTTAATATTAGTATTGATAGTTTTATTATGTTTGAAAACACAGAAGATGGAACTGATGTAAAGAGGTAAGTGTGCAGTTATAGACGAGATTTAATATCGCTCATAATACTTATCATAAGCCTGTCAAAATAAGTTTGAAATTCAGCCCAGGTGACAGGGCCTGAGCTACTACAGACTGGATGCTAGCAGGAAATAGAGCACAGCTGTAAAATAAGAGTCCTTTATGGCCAGCCGGGCTAATTAATATGCTTTATTGTTTTATCATGCTGCACATCAATCTGCTGTGAGAGAAATTAGTCGGGGGCTTGGTCGGGGATCATAACAACACATAATGGAGGTCAGAGCTATTGCTGGGGTTAGAAATCATCACCTGCTATATAAAACCATGAATATGCGGGGAGGGGGGTCTTCATCTATGTCTCCATTAGCCTAGTGTGAATTTAGGTTTTTTTTTCACATCGTCACTTCTCTGAAGAACGGAGCGATGATGAGGAGGATGAGGATGATGATGATAATAAGTGTAGATCTGATATGAGCACGTTTCTGTCTGATCTTGTCTTTCTCGTGTGCTGTGATCACGTCATTAAACGCTCTAATGCTGTATTAATATTCTCATTATCACCAGTGCGAAAGGTGCAAATGACGCTGCTGGCGTAGCCGCTTCCTCCATTATCAATGCACAGCACCCTCTGATCAGCACCTGTCCGAAATGTGATGGGTAAAAACACAAAAACAACAACAACAAAAAACCCTCTGATCCATAATATGGGTTTACTCTACTTACTTTACTGAATTTTCTTTACTTACTTTACTTTGCTATCCATATATCGTCTCTCCCCTCCACCCTCCCTGATGCCCGTGGGCTTGGGGAAGAAATGTCGACTTGCAGGTGTAGCGTCACCGACAGAATTAAGCGCCTGAGCTCATGCCCGTGTGCATTAAGCGCGGCCACGGCCAAAAAGCAAGGCCTGACCTAAATATGGCTGAAAGAGCCAACATGTTACCTGCTTGGAGTTGGGTGATGTGGCCTTCAGCCATGCGCCACCCCGCCCCTCTCTCTTAGTGGGAGAGGGTGCAGATGATGGCAGATGGGAAGCATATTGTTTCGAGGTGACCCGTGTATAATTGTACCTAAAGTTCATTACCCTCGGCTCGACGGTTTAGCTCATCACTCCTATTCGAGGTGAATGTTTCCTTCACGTACCGCCAGCAGACACACGAGGACATAAATGGTCTAATTTCATGATTTAACAGTGTTAATATCACATTTATACTAGATAAACCTCCCGCCTTATAACGAGCACTATAGTCTTTTGCAAAAAGAACAGAAATGCACTTTCGACGGGTTGCCAGTTCAACGCAGACTCAGCAGAGTTCACTCTTTGCAGTGATGATGTTTGGAAGATAAAGAACTCGAACCCTAGTCACTACAGTGATGGGCTAGCACAGTGGTTCCCTATCTTCTTTCTTGGCCCCCTATGAGTATATAAGAAAAGCTGCACCCAAGCCAGTACATACACAGACCAAAAGAATAAAGTGATTCATTGCAGATCTTTCTTGGCAAAAATGAACATAAATAACAGATTTTTTTCTCTTGGGTTCCACCTGTAGCTTTTTTCCCTGTTTTTGGCTCCTTTTCCTCTTTTCAAAACAGTTCAACATTTAGCTACAATCAAACCTAAGCTTATTAAATATCTTCTTAAGTAATTTCATATACAGATTTTTTTTCAGTCAGTGTGTCAATTGAATTTTATTTAACATGAACAAATTGTATTTTA
Source organism: Ancistrus triradiatus (assembly GCA_025084515.1). NCBI lineage: Eukaryota > Metazoa > Chordata > Actinopteri > Siluriformes > Loricariidae > Ancistrus > Ancistrus triradiatus. The sequence continues at coordinate 442,853 of JAJAGP010000134.1, forward strand.
TCAAACTCAGAGCACCTCAGAGCAAACAAAACCTCACGTACCCTGTGCTGTTTGACGCCACCAAGGCTCTTGGCCTTGGTAACCATGGGGCTAGTGGATTGGTCCTTATCTAGCAAAGCACTATATGAACTTACTAATTTGGTTTATTAGTTTGTTTATTCATTCATTTTCTATACTTGCCTATGGGTCATCATGGGAACCAACCCAGGACAGGGGGCCAATCCTGTGTCCAGTCATGGGACACTTGTTGCAACAATTTAGAGGCTCCAGTTAACCCAATGCATGCTTGTGGAATGTGGGAGGAAACACTGGGATTACACAGGGGTTATAAATACGCCCCGCACATTTTAATGTGGAAATACAAAAAGGAACCTGCTCAGTATTTTGTTGTCTGTCCCGATGCTCTCAGGCCTCAGCTGATCTCATATGGTTTGTTAGCAGTTTAATAAAGTCTTCTATTTAAGGCCACACCTTTGCTGAGGAGTGACAGTCCCCCCTCTGTGACACAAACCACATTTTTGTTCAAGTAAAACCTCGAGTCGCCGTTCAGACCTTTACAATAAATCACCTGCCTTTCGTATTGATGCCATTTTGCTCTAATTCATTTATAGACAGTCAATCGCATCGATCTTCTGTCTGCCCTCGGTGATCAATAGCCGAGACGGGAGAGGAAGATATGATAAATATGTCATCAAGCCGGAGTATTCCATCAAGCCGAGCCAGGACCAAAGCACACAGTGTTAGATCTGCTGTACGGCTGGAGAATGTATACTGCCCCCGTGCTTTACACAGTTTTCATGGCTTTGCTATTTATAGGCGTGTTTATCAGGGTGTATCACAGGCTGAGGTGAGACGCTCCAGCTCAGGCGCAAATCAAATGTTTATTTATTTTCCCGAGAAGGACTCACAATCGTCGGCGCTAATGATGATTCACAAGCCCGTGTAAACAAGCACACTTTTTCCCTCCTTAATTTGATCAGTCATAATCATTTTTTGAAGCTTAACAACTGGAGTGGCAAATCATTAAGAAAAGATCGCAGAGTGCTTCGCTCCTGAGGAACTACCGGCCTGGACTGTTGTATCACTACCAATGGAATCGTCGGCCCAGAGAAAGGAGGCCAGTCGGGAAAATAGTTCAGTTTGTCCTTGCCACTGTCGCCCTAAGCTTGCTCAATTTGGGTTTGATAATAGAAGGTAAGAGAAAAGTATAAAGCTGCTTTGAGATGATGCTCTACTGAAAAAGCCCTATCGAAAAAAATCTCACTTTGACTTTGGCGGTGTTTACTTCGGCAGCACTGCTGTGTCTGATTCGCTCAGCACAGCAGTGTTGCTGCAGCATTGAGAACAATCCACCAAACAAAATACATGCTCTGTGGTCGTCCCATGGGGGTCCACAAGGTGAAAGGGGGATAGCAAAGTATGGAGAGAAACAGATGGACTGCAGACTGTAGTTGTAGACTGACAAAGTGCTCCTGTATGGTACGTGGAGCCGATAATATGAACGTGACTGCTCAGTTAGGCAGCTGGCTACGGAAAGGGAAAAGGCTCAACAGGGATGCTATGCAGGACGATATGGGTCAAGAGCAGCCCAAAAAAAAACACAGTACTGCTGAGTGCAGAGATGGTGAAGGGTTGAAGTTTCTTGAGTCTTATAAAGATTTGAAAATATTTTTATACATGGATCACTTTTGATTGTTTAAAATAAAGCAGTTTTATGCTCAGGGATAGTTTGACAAAACTCTTGAGTGTGTGTGTGCGTGTGTGTGTGTGTGTGTGTGTGTGTGTGTGTGTGTGTGAGAGAGAGAGAGAGAGCTGTACGTTTAATCCCGCCGGACTTTAATTGGCCTCACTTTGCCGCCGAGACATTTCAGCGACCTCACAGCGTTTATGTGTGTGCACGGCTGTGAGGTAGCTTCCCAAGCATGAAAAGTTACAGCGGTGTTTAAAGAACCTGCCTATATGCAATTAGAGCTTGAAACGAGTGTTCATTAAGTGTAGTGGCACGGAGCGGCCGAGGCTTCCTCTACCACGTCTCCGGATAGGTAACGGCGACGACACACACCTATTACCCAGCATCAGGTTCCTATTAACTACTGGACGCTTTAGCCGCGGATTTTGTGCAAAGCTCTTTTTAGCGCGGGTAATGAGGACCAGTCGGGTTCCAAAAAGAGTTCTGGGAACAAGCGGAGGGTGCGAAGCATTAAGTGAAAGGCGATATGAAAATGGGAGGCTTTTCTTTTTTGAGGGACGGTTGTTGTGTAGATGTGTAGCTAGGTAGCTGGATTTGTGTTATTGATTGCAGATTGTTCTTCAAACCATGGCCATATGTGAAACTGTCAGTGTTGAGCTTGAAGCATTAATGCCAATAGTGTGTGTGTGTGTGTGTGTGTGTGTGTGTGTGTGTGTGTGTGTGGACCCCAAAAAATGGCCTCCAGTGACACTCATATGTTAGCAATGTGCTTTTTAGCGTGACTGAACTCTTCAAAGGCTGTTGTTTCAATCCAAGTGTCCCTGTGTGATTATTTTGGTTGTGTAATCGTATTGAAGTGGAATGAAACTTTCCCCCGTTACCGCCTTGTAAAAGGACCGACATGAATCCACAGCTCAGTTAGGTTCAATGAGTTATTTTATGGAATAATTACAAACGTCTGTCCTGTTCTGCACAAACGAGGGCCTTTATGGTCACCTTCGTTCTATGAAAATGGGCCAAAACCAGGACAAAACCCCACATACATATTCAAATACTTAGCCAATGTCACATGGGGAACAGCACAGTCTGCTCGCCCTACCACAGCGCCAGTCCCTTAGACCTGGAGGAACTGCGGAACTCAGAAAGCACTGGGACTCAAGCCTGGCCCACTAGAATATTCAGCCTCACTTAAGAGTGGTGCATCTCAGTTTAGCTCCACTTATCCCGGTCAGGGTCATGGGGGCAAGTCTGGAGCCAAACCCTGTATTCTGTGGGAGCGGGTGGAGATTAATAACTGGCTCTAATCTTTGAGCCACAGGGCCTGATGAGGTTGAGTTAAGATCCTTTGAAACCTCCGGATCTCTGATACGGTTCCCAAACATTTCTTTAATCCAGGTGGTGCCGCTTGCGATTTCCCGTACGAGTCCGGTCGGTGCTATCGATATGAATATTGAGAGTGAAACGCTGACGTTATTCATCACTCTCATGCGCGGCTCTAGCTCGCTAATACAGTAATGAAGAAGCCAGTCCATAAGTCACCCTGAACTTTTGTCAATAGTGCAGAATGTAAATAAAAAAAGAGCAATGAAACGTCGTTTGCATTAATCATATTAGAGAACTGATGGATTAGAGATCGGGTGAATCAGAGAGCCCGTGGCCATCATCCATCCATAAATGAAAAGTGTAATTTAATATCAAGCGTTGTAATGTGGATACAACAAAGCCTGACTTAATATGTTTTGTGATGTTATTTATTAGGAAAAATGAACTACACAAAGTGATTGAAAGGACAAAGAGAGAGAGAGAGGCCGGTCACGTCTTATCAAGAGCCCCCTCATTGTGACGGCACCACTAAAGATACTGGATGAGCCTCTCAGAGCTGATTGCTGCGCCCGTCTTGGGGGCACGAGAGACAAATAACATGAATTTTTCAAAAAAGGCTGCTGGTAAACAAATGATCAGCAGTTCTGGTTCAGCATTGTCTAGATTTACCAATATTTATTTCTGCTCCTCACAGGTTATTGGGCTATTATGTGCCCAAAAATCTCTATTAAGCTTAATAGTTGCAGATGCATTGCTTCAGAGCGGATGTGTTTGTTATATTCGTGCACGCTATTATTTGTATTTATTCGTCCTTGCTGCTGGGAAAGTGGCTCTTGAGTACCCAGTTTGCCACGTCGGCTCAAGCACTCGTGTTGGGTTTACTCGCCCGTGTTATTTTGGGTTGCCGTGCCGCGAATGGCTGATAATCAATTAACATCAGGTCCGTCTGGAAATTTGCATCAAACGCCATCGCGTTCAGCCGTCCGCTACTTCTTCATCAAGTTACCATTTAATGAAAGAAACACCAAAGGCGAGGAAAGTTTAAAACATCATGGTGGGAAATTTCGATTGAACTTGGGCGGTCCGATGTAGGTTAGCATCGGCGAGCTAATATGCAAATGCTCTTATCTGCAGGGAGCCACAAACAGAAAATCGTCCCGATTGAGATGACAACCGCCTTTTATCTCGCAAATTGTTAATTAGGCAAGATGAGCTGTGCTTTGAATGGCACTGTTGCAACCGCTATATGGTGGGAAGGTTTTACATTTTGGGTCTTTCTTTTCAAATTGGTCCAAAACTTTTGCCGCTGGCATTCATTTTTGGAATTCTAAGCACATGTTCCCATGCCAGATCTGCCATATTGGAGGTATTTTCCATGACGCATGGGTTTGTTGAGTCCCACCGAGCTAGGAGGAGCCTAGATACAGAGTTTCTGTGAGGCCGTATCGCCTTGCCCCGGTGCCAGGGCCATGACGCATGCTCAGGGCTGACACAGGAGTGGTACGACCGCTTCCAACCACCCGAGCATGAGTCACACAGGATTTAGATCCAGAATCATGCCTTAATCATGCCTCGAGATCAGCAGGGTCACGCAGAAGGCTCAGTCTCTATTACAGAACAAAATACAGAATTGAAGATGTGAGATAATGTTTGCTTTTTTGCGGGGTTTTTTACAGGATTCGGTGACACTATAAGTAAATAAAACAGAATAAATGCAACTAACCTCCTGATCATGCTCCATCTGAATTTTTACTTCTAGGGAATATTTCCTTCTTTCCATCCCGGAGCAGTCGGGAATATTTTTTTTCTCTCTCTCCGTCGCATATTTTAAATCTCGATCTATCTTTGATGTCTTATTTGCGTGATTATTTCTCCACCGTGAAATAAACAAAGAGTCTCACCATCAGCCCGCACTAGTGAGCACGGCTGGGACTCTTCGCAGGGATCAAAGCAAAAATGCATAAGTTCAAGCAAATATAAACTGCAGCGAGCTAAAAAGAGAGCACCGAAAAACCGCGGCGGTCCGCGCTGCCTGAACATCGAGCGTAGTTGTGAAAAGCGTAGTTATTTTTACACTGGCGCCGGAATGCACACACCTTCCGTTCTGTCCGTGTGCCTCTATAAGAACAGCCATATCGTTACACAATCTAACCTGTGCAATTAAAGCAGTGAAAAGCAGCAGATAGGGAGAAGATGCAAGACAGCAAATGTGGCACCTCTAATTATTGACTGGCCTCTTGTTTGCTGCAAACGCCTTCATTAGGACTTTCCTCTCAGTAATTTGTTGCGCCATGACATTCATCATATATTGTCGGTAACCTTTAATTCGTCTATTGTTTGCACTTTTCGTCTTGCTGAAGTAAGGACTCGCAATTTGTTGATTTTGCGCGAGGCGACGCCGGCATAAATTGGCATCGTGTTTTATTTGTGTGACTGTTAAAAGCACTGACGCCTCGCTTTGTCGTGGAGGAAGGAAAAAACAGCTGTGTAAAAAAAAAAAAGTTTAACTAAAGAAGTCAGAAAAGTAACTCTCGCTTTGGAAGTAAGTAGTGTTAAAAATGATTTCTATAGCACTTTTGGAAATGGAACATCTAACCGGTGTAAACCCCTAATCAGAGATTAGAGATTTAAACATTAAAACTGAGTACTGAAAATAATTAAACTGAATTAAACGCAGTGCTTGAAAGTTTGTGAACCCTTTAGAATTTTCTGTATTTCTGCATAATGACCTAAAACATCATCAGATTTTCACACAAGTCCTAAAAGTAGATAAAGAGAACCCAGTTCAACAAATGAGACAAACATATTATACTTGGTCATTTTTTTATTGAGGAAAATTATCCAATATTACATATTAGTGAGTGGCAAAAGTATGTGAACCTCTAGGATTAGCAGTTAATTTGAAGGTGAAATCAGAGTCAGGTGTTTTCAATCAATGGGATGACAATCAGGTGTGAGTGGGCACCCTGTTTTATTTAAAGAACAGGGATCTATCAAAGTCTGCTCTTCACAACACATGTTTGTGGAAGTGCATCATGGCAGGAACAAAGGAGATTTCTGAGGACATCAGAAAAAGAGTTGTTAATGTCAGATCGTGTACAAATGGAAGAAATTCAAGACCATTGTTACCCTCCCCCAACAAAGATCACTCCAAGAGCAAGGCGTGTAATAATTGGTGAGGTCACAAAGGACCCCAGCGTAACTTCTAAGCAACTAAAGGCCTCTCTCACATTGGCTAATGTTAATGTTCATGAGTCCACCATCAGAAGAACGCTGAACAACAATGGTGTGTATGGCAGGGTTGCAAGGAGAAAGTCGCTGCTCTCCAAAAAGAACATTGCTGCTCGTCTGCAGTTTGCTAAAGATCACGTGGACAAGCAAGAAGGCTATTGGAGGAATGTTTTGTGGACGGATGAGACCAAAATAGAACTTGTTGGTTTAAAAGAAAAGCGTTATGCTTGAAGAAAGGAAAACACTGCATTCCAGCATAAGAACCTTATCCCATCTGTGAAACATGGTGGTGGTAGTATCATGGTTTGGGCCTGTTTTGCTGCATCTGGGCAGGACGGCTTGCCATCATTGATGGAACAATGAATTTCTGAATGATATCAGAGAATTCTAAAGGAAAATGTCAGGACATCTGTCCATGAACTGAATTTCAAGAGAAGATGGGTCATGCAGCAAGACAACGACCCTAAGCACACAAGTCGTTCTACCAAAGAATGGTTAAAGAAGAATAAAGTTCATGTTTTGGAATGGCCAAGTCAAAATCCTGACCTTAATCCAATGGAAATGTTGTGGAAGGACCTGAGGTGAGCAGCTAATGTGAGGAAACCCACCAACATCCCAGAGCTGAAGCTGTTCTGTACGGAGGAATGGACTCAAATTCCTCCAAGCCGGTGTGCAGGACTGATCAACAGCTACAGGAAACATTTAGCTGCAGTTATTGCTGCACAGGGGGGTCACAGCAGATACTGTAAGCAAAGGTTCACATACTTTTTCCACTCACTAATATGTAATATTGGATCATTTTCCTCAATAAATAAATTAGTAAGTATAATATTTTTGTCTCATTTGTTTAACTGGGTACTTTTAGGACTTAATCTGATGATGTTTTAGGTCATTATGCAGAAATATAGAAAATTCTAAAGGGTTCACAAACTTTCAAGCCCCACTCTAATCTCGTTAATAACCCTAAATTACATCTAGGACACATTGTATGTTGAGTAAGTGTTCAGTCAGTAATAGAAAGGCATAATGGTGAGCTAGTCCAGCTACTAGGGATTTTGGAGAGGGTATTACTAGGGTCACATTTTACATGTAAAAAGGAGTAGGGTTAAGGTTAGGGCTAATCCTAATCCTAAAGTGGCTTCAGTGTAGTGGCCAAGCCCCAGCCAAAAAAAGTCTACCCATGCACTAGGAGTAAGTCAGATGTCTATAAATGTCTCACTAGAGCACAAAAGTCACTTGTTCTTCATGACCCAATACCCCGAACTTATCAAATAAATAAAAGCTTCTCCCTCTGCTTTGCCACCCGTATGTTGCTCCAAACTTCCTGTGATAATGCTGCAACCCGAGTGCTCTTAATCCCCCCGAGGGTGTGAAATGGAGAGTCTGGGGACGGAGGTGTGCGTGTGTGTGCCGGCCCATATGAAAATCCGATGCAAATAAGGCTTCACCCCTGTGGTACTTGAACTGTTTTCTCTTTGATAACCCAATTATTGTCTCGAGAGCTGTGTCAATTGCTCGAGCGATCTCCTCTTGAACAAATCACTCCCGTAACCTCCAGCACTTTCGATTTGATTCTGCCATTTTTTGACAGTTCAAAGCAATCAGCGGAGGCCTCACAAGGACGGGGATTGATTTTGTGTTCTCGCTTATCATGCTAATTCCCAGAAAATCAGCCTTTTCATCCCCGTCGCCTGATTGCGCCTCTTGGAAGGGGCTCGAACTGCGCAGGCTCGCTCTCTGACACCTCGCGCCAGCCCCGAAACGCAGGCAATCGCGATGGCGCATTTTAAACCCCCCCCCCCCCCCCGTGTCATGTAACGTCAGTGGATTCCTCAATATCTTATCTCCCAAAAATGCCCTCGCGAGCCGTGGTGGTGTGGCGCGACCGCATCGTTATGTGAGGTTCATTCTTGGGTTATTGGAAAAGATCATAATCATGGTAGTCCGTCATATAATTCGCGAACAATTTTCACTTCTCTGTGGGTGGTAGATTTATCCAAATTTCCCATCTGTCCAATTCCAACTATGGGTGATGGCACACTATGCTTACTCATCGAAACAAGCAACAGGTTTGCGAGAACAGAAAGAATTCTGTCACAAATCAGAGCAAGAATGCTTCACAGATATAATCTTGAACAGCGAGCTAACTTTCAGTGCTGTTTTTGGGATCGCCCTCAAAGAGACCCTTCGAGGGCTCTCGAATTTCCTAAGCACCTTTTAACACAAAGCCATCGGTTTCATGTTGCTCCTCCACGAATCGAATCAAATACCCGCTCAATTTCCAACAAACCACTGTAGCAAATTAAATCATTAAGAACACGGTGCGTATAATGAATCCCGGGGGATGGCTTTAAAGGTTTTGTGCTTAATTACACATTTAAAACGCGCTCGCCGAAATGACGTCCTCTTATCGAAACGGCCTTTGCTGACCTAGTTGCATTTTGTTTTCTCTTGTAATCAAATAATTCATCTGTCCTTCATTTTCAAACAGCTTTAATTGAGCTGGCTCCCAAGATGAGTTGCAGATTTAGGCTGGGGAACCATTGTTTTGTACCTAAAACAAGGATCTACTCACCATGTGGCCATGGGGTACGAGACACAGTCTCACTTTCTGGTCTAACCTAAAGAGGTGTGGCTAAAACAAGGTTCTTTCTCTAGAGCAAAAACTGAGACAAAAGCATTGGGCAGCATTGTTTTATTCGTTCATTTAAACTTTAAACGTTCATTTGAATGAAATAAATAGATATCATAAAAAACAACATAAAATATATTATTTTAACAAGTTAAAATTTAGTTGTTAGGGTTTGTGGGAGCCACTTCCCAAGAGAAAGCCTATAAATAGTGATTTTGTATCAGATTTTGCTGATTACTTTCTCAAAACTTGCAAAGGTTTTTAAGATAAACACTGAGGAATTCATAAGAATGGACTTAGATGCAATAAAATATTTCAGAACATAATGCTTTCAAGTATGGCACTTCTTCTTAAAATTGTTCTTAAAGAGTTAAGAATAAAAGACAATTATTAAGAATTTATTTATAGAAAAACTTTTTCTTCAAAATGAAGTTAAGAAAAAACACACCTTTAACAATTCTTTCTTAAGATACTTTCATGAATCCGGTCCATGGTATCAGAACAGAACAAAAAGGACCAGAGACCAGATTCAAGAAAATGTCTTAAGATCGAAATTCTTAAACGTCATTCTTAAGAAAAAAGTTAGGAAAAATTGTTGTTCCGTAAATAACTTAAGAATTGTCTTTATTCTTAGCTCTTCTTTTAAGAACAATTCTAAAAACAAGTGCAATTCTTGAAAACATTATGTTCTTAAATATTTTGTTAACCTTACAGTGGTGCTGGAAAGTTTGTGAATCCTTTAGAATTTTCTATATTTCTGCATAAATATGACCTAAAACATCATCAGATTGTCACACAAGTCCTAAAAAGAGAGCCCAGTTAAACAAATGAGACAAACATATTATACTTGTTCATTTATTTATTGAGGAAAATGTTCCAATATTACACATTAGTGAGTGGCAAAAGTATGTGAACCTTTGCTTTCAGTATCTGGTGTGACCCCCCTGTGCAGCAATAACTGCAGCTAAACGTTTCCTGTAGCTGTTGATCAGTCCTGCACACTGGCTTGGAGGAATTTGAGCCCATTCCTCCGTACAGAACAGCTTCAGCTCTGGGATGTTGGTGGGTTTCCTCACATTAGCTGCTCGCTTCAGGTCCTTCCACAACATTTCCATTGGATTAAGGTCAGGACTTTGACTTGGCCATTCCAAAACATGAACTTTATTCTTCTGTAACCATTCTTTGGGTAGAACGGCTTGTGTGCTTAGGGTCGTTGTCTTGCTGCATGACCCCACCTTCTCCTGAGATTCAGTTCATGGACAGATGTCCTGACATTTTCCTTTAGAATTCTCTGATATCATTCAGAATTCATTGTTTCCATCAATGATGGCAAGCCGTCCTGCCCAGATGCAGCAAAACAGCCCCAAACCATGATACTACTACTACCACCATGTTTCACAGATGGGATAAGGTTCTTATGCTGGAATGCAGTGTTTTCCTTTCTCCTAACATAACACTTTTTTTTTTAAACCAAAAAGTTCTATTTTGATCTCATCCGTCCACAAAACATTCTTCCAATGGCCTTCTGGGCTCGTCCACGTGATCTTTAGCAAACTGCAGATGAGCAGCAATGTTCTTTTTTGGAGAGCAGTGGCTTTTCTCCTTGTAACCCCTGGCATGCACACCATTGGTTGTTCAGTGTTCTTCTGATGGTGGACTCATGAACATTAACATTAGCCAATTGTGAGAGAGGCCTTCAGTTGTGCTTAGAAGTTACCCTGTGGTCCTTTGTGACCTCACCAACTAGTACACGCCTTGTTCTTGGAGTGATCTTTGTTTGTCGACCACTCCTGGGGAGGGTAACAATGGTCTTGAATTTCCTCCATTTTGTACACAATCTGTCAGACTGTGGATTGGTGGAGTCCAAACTCTTTATAGATGGTTTTTGTAACCTTTTCCAGCCTGATAAGCATCAACAACTCTTTCTGAGGTCCTCAGAAATCTTCTTTGTTCATGCCATGATACACTTCCACAAACATGTGTTGTGAAAAGCAGACTTTGAATAGATCCCTGTTCTTTAAAATAAAACAGGGTGCCCACTCACACCTGATTGTCATCCCATTGATTGAAAACACCTGACTCTAATTTCACCTTCAAATTAACTGCTAATCCTAGAGGTTCACATACTTTTGCCACTCACTAATATGTAATATTGGATCATTTTCCTCAATAAATAAATGACCAAGTATAATATTTTTTGTCTCATTTGTTGAACTGGGTTCTTTTTATCTACTTTTAGGACTTGTGTGAAAATCTGATGATGTTTTAGGTCATTATGCAGAAATATAGAAAATTCTAAAGGGTTCTCAAATTTTCAAGCACCACTCTACAAACTGAAAATATGTGTCGCATTGCATGTTGTAAGCTGTAAACTGCAGCGTAGCCTTTATAAGAAAACAATTAAGATTTTCTTAAGATGATATTTGAGAACTTCTCATTGCATTTAAAGATATTATTATGAAATGCTTAGTGTTTCTCTTAAGAACCTTTGTTCTTAAGAAAGCCTTCGTGAATCCGGCCCCTGTGGTTTAGGTATGTGGAGGAAGTTTTCAGAGGAATGGTTGTTAATAGTAACTAACATCAGCAACTATTTGCAAAGGGAAAAAAAGTGACCACAGCTCCAATTCCCCTTAATAGACCAGAGCCTGATGTGAAATAACTCAATGACACGCCTCCATGCTATATGCAAAACCTCGTCTGCCTCACAAATATATTCACTGCACTCGAAGGTGTGCAGCACTTCTCCCAAAGAGTCGAGCGACTGCTTCCCATTAGGGACTGAGAGATTTGTCATTATTTGGCTTTGGCCGCTCACGCTTCAAGTGCGCTGTTCAAGTGATTGGGCACGGACTCGCATGCAGACACCCATTTCTATTTCCCATTTTGACCACCGTTCTCTCCTCAAATAGTAATTTCAGACATGGGACTGATTTTTTTTTCCCCCTGCTGGTTTGCAAAGGCCGGTGAAGGATCCTGTTCTTGCCTTGACATGTTGTTGGGTGAGAAAGTACAAGAACACATCGCAACACCCTCGCTGACTTTTGATTAGTGCTGAAACAAGGTTTCTGAATTATTATTGGAACCAGGACACCTCAAGAGGTGAAAAGAAGAGGGGCAAAAACAGCAGAAAATTGCACTCTGTCTTTCTGTCTCTCCGTACACCGCCTAGTCAAGCTGAAATGCCTACAGGTACAGAGGTAGCCATTACAAGGAAAGTCAATCTGGGTCAGTAAGTCGTGTTATCAGAGACAGGCATGGCCAAACGTGCCCAGGTTCGTATCTAGGCACGTTTGACAGTACACTTTAGTCAGTTTGACCTAAAGAAATGCATTAACGCAGAATAGATTGCAGATATTCAAAATGCGGAGTCTAGACACCAATATACGTGGTCACAGGTGACAATAATAGGCAAAGCCCCCTGATTTGCGTAAGGAAGAGGAGTTTAGGAGAGCCAGGCCCCTGTGGGTTCCATAGACAAATATAAAGAACAATGGGCAGTACTTGTATGGAAGCCAGATTGTAAAGTTACTCCAGTAAATAAGATGTGATCATTTGAGAAGAATTACTGTTTATAGCTTGGAGAAACAAACCAGGACACGCTCTTAAATTGCTTTTTTAAAATCATACCATATATGTACAGCCGTGTGCAAAGCTTTAAGATTCCACAGCCAAATTTACAACACCAACTTACAAGAGGCAAATGTTATTAATGTGTTATCAAGGCAGCAACCTTACAGATATATTAGAGGATGTATTATATGAAAGGGTGCCCAAACTTTTGCACACTGCACTTTTATGTGTTTGTGAATGTAGGCCTTATAATTTAATGGAAATGGAAAATTTAGGTTTGTCCCTTGCAAACATTAACGTGTTGTCCTTTGGACAAAATTAAATAATAAATAAATAAATAGAAATACTGACACTAACAATAATCATATTTATAATAAATAAATGAATAATTTGATGCAGTGCTCAAATTTGCAATAAACAAACATTTTTATTTATTTAATAATTAGTAACTAAATAAATTAATTTAGATTTATTTATTAAATTATTAGTAACAATTATTAAGTTCAGATGTATGGTTTTCTAACAGAGCAAAGTTCAGATATATGGATTCCTAGTACTGTAAAGGTCAGATGCATGGTTTCCTAACACTGTAAAATTCAGGTGTATTGTTTTCTAACAGAGCAAAGTTCAGATATATGGATTCCTAGTACTGTAAAGTTCAGATATATGGATTCCTAGTACTGCAAAGTTCAGATGCATGGTTTCCTAACACTGTAAAGTTCAGGTGTATGGATTCCTAGCACTGTAAAGTTCAGATGCATGGTTTCCTAACACTGTAAAATTCAGGTGTATTGTTTTCTAACAGAGCAGAGTTCAGATATATGGATTCCTAGTACTGTAAAGTTCAGATGTATGGTTTCCTAGCACCGTAAAGGTCAGGTGTATGGTTTCCTAGCACTGTAAAGTTCAGATGCATGGTTTCCTAACACTGTAAAGTTCAGGTGTATTGTTTTCTAACAGAGCAAAGTTCAGATACATGGATTCCTAGTACTGTAAAGTTCAGATGTATGGTTTTCTAACACTGTAAAGTTCAGGTGTATGGTTTCCAAGCGTTGTAAAGTTCAGATGTATGGTTTCCTAACATTGTAAAGTTCAGGTGTATTGTTTTTCTAACAGAGCAAAGTTTCAGATACATGGATTCCTAGTACTGTAAAGTTCAGATGTATGGTTTTTCTAACACTGTAAAGTTCAGGTGTGTATGGTTTTCCAAGCGTTGTAAAGTTCAGATGTAAATGTTTCCTAACATTGTAAAGTTCAGAATGTATGGTTTCCTAACACTGTAAAGTCCAGCGTGTATTGTTTCCTAACACTGTAAAGTTCAGGTGTATTGTTTTTCTAACAGAGCAAAGTTCAGATATATGGATTCCCGAAGTACTGTAAAGTTCAGATGTATGGTTTCCTAGCACTGTAAAGTCAGGTGTAAATGGTTTTCCTAGCACTGTAAAGTTCAGATGCATGGTTTCCTAACACTGTAAAGTTTCAGGTGTAAGTGTTTTCTAACAGAGCAGAGTTCAGATATATGGATTCCTATACTGTAAAGTTCAGATATATGGATTCCTAGTACTGCAAAGTTCAGATGTATGGTTTCCTAACACTGTAAAGTTCAGATGCATGGTTTCCTAACACTGTAAAGTTTCAGGTGTATTGTTTTCCTAACACTGTAAAGTTCAGGTGTATTGTTTTCTAACAGAGCAAAAGTTCAGATATATGGATTCCTAGTACTGTAAAGTTCAGATATATGGATTCCTAGTACTGCAAAGTTTCAGATGTATGGTTTCCTAACACTGTAAAGTTCAGGTGTATTGTTTTTTCTAACAGAGCAAAGTTTCAGATATATGGATTCCTAGTACTGTAAAGTTCAGATATATGGATTCCTAGTACTGCAAAGTTTCAGATGTATGGTTTCCTAACACTGTAAAGTTCAAATGCATGGTTTCCTAACACTGTAAAGTTCAGGTGTATTGTTTTCTAACAGAGCAAAGTTCAGATATATGGATTCCTAGTACTGTAAAGTTCAGATATATGGATTCCTAGTACTGCAAAGTTCAGATGTATGGTTTCCTAACACTGTAAAGTTCAAATGCATGGTTTCCTAACACTGTAAAGTTCAGGTGTATTGTTTCCTAACACTGTAAAGTTCAGGTGTATTGTTTTCTAACAGAGCAAAGTTCAGATATATGGATTCTTAGTACTGCAAAGTTCAGATGTATGGTTTCCTAACACTGTAAAGTTCAGATGTATGGTTTCCTAACACTGTAAAGTTCAGGTGTATTGTTTCCTGGCACCGTAAGTTCTGGGTTAGTGCTCCTTGGGCTGGTGACTGAATCTGTGCATGGGTGTGCCTCCACATTACAAACATCAGACCTCAGTTTGATGTAGGGTAGACCCTGAAATAAACATATTGAAAGTTAATTAGCCATGCTGTGTTTATTATCACAATCAATTGATACTGTTGTTGAGAAATGATTCTGTATTACAGAGACCGCTGGCACCTCGATACACCCAGAAAAACGTAACAGGATCTTCGAATTTATCAGATTGAAAATGCGGGAGATTTAACACCGTGCCTGATTTATAGTATAAAATTGGCTGAAACAGGATTAGCCGCATTGCTTTACCTTCCGCTTCACCGAAACACATTTAACAATATGTGACGCGTTCACAATGCAGGTCTCGAGTCTGCCGTGGCAAAGGAGCAATGCAATCTCTATTTATTTCCCTCTTTTCTGTGCCAACTGAAAGAGCTGTGGTAATTTGTCAGGGAAAGAAGGGGGGGAAAAATGCGTGTTTGTTGCCAGGAATGCTAATTAAAAAGGGACCGACTGAAAAGTTTGAATATTTATAGATAAGAAATGAAATTTCACAGTTCTAGAATAATGATCATTCCGTTTCTCTTTGGCAGCATTTCTGCTGAGTTTCAGCAAACATGCTCTGCTCACCTTCCAGGAAACGACCTGCTCCTCCTCCTGCCTCAGTCAATATAGAGGGTTTGCTCAAAAGTTTTGGCACCCCATGAGCAAATGATGCGTTTTAATTTCAATTAAAAGACGTTAACAACCTGTGGTCTCAGAGTGTAACAGAGCAACAGTTCAAATATGTTTGAAGTGTGCATTCAAATAGTTTATGATTAGGTCTATTTAGTAAAATCTGTACTCTGTGCTTTTCATTTAATTTTTAAACCTTTATATATACACAGCAGACCTATAAACCAATGAGCTGTTCTTTGAAGGACATTTGTCTTTTCCAAATGATTTTTTGTTGCCCGTGACCCATAAATTCACTCTACATTCAGTAAACAAAGTCCTCCTGATCAGGGTCACAACAGATCCAGAGCCTACCCTAAGAACACCGGGTGCATACATTCTAGACGAGGTGTCAGTCAATCACAATCACAACTCATACCTAGGAGCAATGCAGAGTCACCAATCGACTTTTTGGCATGAACATACCAAACTCCACACTCCCCCCAGGTGAGGATTGAGCCCTGGCTGGTGCAGAACAGACACTATCAGTCACTAACACTAACGTTGTGCCTTCTCACTATGTTATTACTATAATTTATAGAATCCAAATAGAGCCATAACGACACTTCCATTATAAATCTGTTTTGTGGTGGCATATTTGAAATAGAAGCACGTCCCTGCCAAAATGTGCCTCGCACTTGGTTGTGCGTCAGTCTTGTGACCAGATGCAGCTGATTTAGTGGTGCCAGACAGCTTTGGTTTCAGAATTTGATTCCCTTTTGGATTCACGATCCATTGGATTGTGGTCTGGCAATTCTGCTAGAGAGGCAAGGTCTGCCAAATTCGGCAACTACCATGAAAGGACCTTTTGCCATAGCAAATCAGACCCTATTTACACAACACTATGTGTTAATACTGGTCACGTGTCCTGCAGCCACCTCAGGGTCTGGCCAACAACTGATCTGATTTTATGCTCCATTTATTGAAACTGGAGAATCAATTGGCGTTATATGGTTCGAACTCAAGAGTTAATATTCAATAAATAAAGCCAACATTTTCTTGCTGTCTCTAAAGATGAATCATAAGAGCAGATGAAGCCATTTCTGATAGAAGATGAGTGACATTTGAAGATAATCCAAATCGCTGTGCCAACGCATCGCCGCTGGAAAACAGTTCACTTTGCCATTTATAATAATACTCTTTTTTATGGCCTGCAAACACACTTGATGGTAAAATGCTAACAAGTTGATTTGCCAACCTCTAAGGGTTAAACTTCAGGTTTTTCGATTTACGATATACAGAGTCAAAGACGTGATTGGTTTCCATGCAGTAGAATTGACTCATTTTGGGTTTTGGCTTTCCACTCGATAGAATAAACCTTTTTGGTTTTGGCTTTGGGTTTTTTGTCGAACAGAACTTCGGTTTTGGAAGGAATGTTGGGTAGTGAGAGTCTACTGGCCATTATTTTTCTTTGAAATTCAATTGTCACAGCAGGAACCTCCATTAGCCCTTAGAGGTCTGGCGCCATTTTGACCAAATGTCAAAATCTTTTGACCATCTCCTAGTGCATGCAGCAACTGTCCTGGGCCAGATCATTGTTATATCTTATACTGTAAAAGTAATCTTTGATAACCAGTTGGGTTTCTCTGCTCATCTGGCCAAACTGACCCAGTCGACATCAGGACAATTCAAACCTGTCTAGCCTGGAAAGCCACAAAGGTCCTTATCCGGTTTCTTGTTGTGTCAAATCTAGATTACTACAGTGTGTACAATCACACCCCTGATACAGAATGCAGCAGCTCAGCTGCTTTTAGATTCACCCAAGATTTGTCATGTGACCCCACTGCTGCGTTCCCTTCACTGGCTCCCTGTAGCTCCTGAATCAGATTCAAAACCCTGATCCTGATGTACAAAGCCAAAAATGGAGCAGCTCATTCTAACCTAAAGGCTCTAATCGAACCACGCTCTGACCCTCGTTCATTTGAGACACAAGCTTGGCTCGACTGGACCCACCAGTCAAGATTAAAGGAAGATGAGCATCAAGACTCTTCTTCGTACTGGCACCCAGGTGGTGGAATGAACGTCCACTGGATGTCCGAATGACTGAGGCTCTTACTGTCTTCAAACGGTGACTAAAGATTCACCCCAGGGGTGTGGTTGGTGTTTAAAGGGGTGAATTACCAGATGCAGATTAGAAAATCTGATTGGCCAGAGTGAAAACTCTTAAGAAAGCATGTCTAAAATATTTTAAAGCCCCCTCCATTGTTCAGCTCTATAGCTGCGTCTCCTTTCTATTTTCTTTTCAGTCTGAATTGTTACAGTCCTGAAACCTTCCATATGTTTCGAGCCCTCGATTTTTGAACTACATCAAAGATCAGATCTCTGTGCCCCCCCCTCGAATGTGGGTGCCTTTTAAAAAGTTAAAATAGGCCTCTCTGTGGCTTTGGGATGAAATCAATCAACTCCAAATGGCCACAGTTCAATTCCAGATCCCGTATACGGCGTCCCAAATATAGCAGGAATGCTGGGCTTTCGTTTTTACAAACGCTGCTTGAAAGGATCCAGATGTATTTCTTGATTTTTTTTTTTTTGTATTTATTTTTTTGTGTTTGTCCTTGTACAGAAAACAAGAACGCTATGATATTGTGCTGGACTCGACTCGGCTCTGACCCAGGTGGCAGTGATGGATATGTACAAGCCTGCAAAATAGGGCTTTGCGCCTGGGCTAAATACAGGGGTTAAAACGATGGCTGCAGTAAATAAAGTCTACTATTTAAAAAGTTATCTGGTGTGTTTTCATGCTCGCGTGCATGCCACAGAGGCCCTGACAATGTACAGATAGATATTCCAAGCTCCACCTATGTTTTACAGTCCTAAACGCATTGTTGCTATAAAGAATCTGTACTCAGCCTTGTTTGACATGCATTAAAAACCGAAGAGACTTGATCGGCAGTGTATTAACCCCAAAAAACACTCTTTGGGTTCTTCCGGGCAACTGAGCTAATTTGAGCATTTCATAGTCTGACACACATGAAACATGAAATAAACTCTGTCAGTCACGCATTGTGTTCCAGAGGCCGAAGCTCCACACGCTCGCTACGTCTGTGAGGACAAAGAAAAGAAAAGAAAAGAAAGGGCACTTCACCTGGCCTGACAGATTCCTTTTCAGAGAAATGTTAACAAAAAGGGTTTGTTGTGATCGTTTTATAAACAGTACAGCAATGGACTGAAGTTCTTTTTTGCAAGCCAATACCCAGAAGCTCTTCTGAGAGGCCATAAGGGCCAGATGGCCACACTGAGTACAGACTAAGTCGGTTCCATGAGGGGAGTTTTTTATACTTTCTCTCTATATCTCTCTTCACACTGGTTCATCTCTATGCACGCTGGTTCGTCTGGCTGCACGCTGATCATCCTGCTGCACACTGCATGCTCATTTCTCTAGTTTGTGTTTAATAAAACTTTTTGCACTTGTTCATTTGTCATTGCAACTCTGTTTTAGCTAACATATCTGGCAACGTAATATCCAGATGAAATAGGTTAATAACCATAGTAATGAGGATAATAACATTGGATTATGGCTGCACATGCGACTGGACGTTGTCTCAATTGTATATAAACCTTTGTATTAGAGCCATGCCAAACATTACACATCTGACTTATGGTATCTGATCGTTAGCTGCTATAGACTTCTGGTGCAGTCGCTGCAGAACATTTGTGATACACTTGACGTGCCACCATGTGAGAGTTGCGGGTTTTTTGCAGTATAGCCTCGCTGTGACCGGAGTCCCTGGTGTAGCGCTCAGTTTGATCCTATAACAGACTGATATCCCAAATCTGAGCTGACAAGCATCGGTAAAGATGCCAATGGTAATTAATTAGCATCTCATTCGGAGAGAGCTGAAGCTCCATGCTGTTGGCCCTCGGGGCCGCTGGTATCGGGGTCAGAACGGCGGCCGTCTCTGTTCCGCAGCCAGTTTGGAAACGGAGAGTCGCACTGTCACACTCTGGCTCTGTGATGGTTCCCCGTAGCCTCTGGCTAAGAAAAACTGAGTGGAGTGAACGAGTAAAGTGGACACCATGGCCTCCAGATCCCAGTTTGATGGATTGTATTTAGCATCAAGATACAGACACAGTGTAGAAATCTGATCATCTTAAAAATAATTTTGTTATTGAGGATAAAAATATCAAGATAGAAACATTTACAGTCAAAACAGATACAGTCTGTTAACAGATACAGGTAAATGATTCTGATAATGACTATTTGGATAGCGGGAGCCTGTTTTCCTATTTCCTATGGGAAACTTTTTACCTTGTTCCTGAATGTTACATACACAGTCTGTGTTCAATGATGCCAGTGTAATTTTGTAGCCCACTGATCAGCCCTGTTATCTGTGGAATTGGGTGGATCTTCAATTCTCTAATTAGGTTCATTTTCTGCAATTCCTGGGTCCTGGGTTCAAACCCTTGCACTGTGACGTTTCGGTGGTGCAGCCACCAAACCCTGATATGGATTGGCACTTTCACCTGTGC
The DNA here is from genome assembly GCA_025084515.1 of Ancistrus triradiatus. Classification (NCBI taxonomy): domain Eukaryota; kingdom Metazoa; phylum Chordata; class Actinopteri; order Siluriformes; family Loricariidae; genus Ancistrus; species Ancistrus triradiatus. The sequence goes on from JAJAGP010000134.1 coordinate 462,792, forward strand.
CCAGTGAATTACAAGATAGGATACAGGCAAAATAAGATGCCAAAAAAAGAAGATGCCATTCAGAACACCATCAACTTTCACTGGTTTCCAAATTGTATTTAGAATTCGAATAGTTGAAGTTCAGATTGACTTAGTGACTCAATCTGTAACTTGTTGCTGAGTATAAATAAAGTCATACAATCCTACTCTAATATCCTAAAGGGCAGTAGAAGCCAGGGACAAGGAAGAGTCCAATATGCAGATAAGCCAAAAGGGTCCATCAGAGAGTACTCACTGACTGGAATATGCCAAAAACAAGGTGAGACTTCTTGTTCAAAGCTTTGGTAATGGCAAGCCAACATTTATCCATGTAGTACAGTTGTCTTTGGTTGTTACATTTATGTTGTATAGGCACTTGTCCTGCCATTTCTGATTAGTTTGTCCTCCACTGAGGACCAGTCCATTATGCACTTCTAAGCTGATATTTAGATGTTTTCAAGGCTGTCGATATGATTCATTCATATTTGTGTCATCATTTAGTGTAACCTTCTCGACCATACAGAGTCCTCTTAAACAGAATATAACTGCTTTGTCTCCTCAGATGAATTCTCAGGCTAATACAAATCAGGCTCAGGATGAGGAACCCTATTAGTTGATGTTATGACTTGGTGGTTTTTTTATTTAAAGTTTTAACCCTGTTATTTCCTGTTCAGTGTTGTCTGAGTCCAGGGCATAGTCCTAAGCACCAGTCACTTAGGATTAGGGTAGCGGACAGTGTTGCATGCATTAACCATCCTCCCCTCCCTCATCCTCTCTCAGGAACAGCCTATGGCGTCTTCCGTGCCCAACCTGGCTGGAAGGCATCACCGGGACTCAAACCCAAATGAACATGGTGTTGGATCAGCACATTTGGCCACTGTACAAAAGAAACATTACATTTTTATGGTTATTTTTTAAAATACTATTTTTCAAATTAGTTTTCTAATCAAAAAGTAAAGCTGCTCCACTTTTAGAGCATGTGTAACAAAAGTTGAGGCACTCCCCCAGATGATACACTAGTGTTTCTTTGTAAGGTTGTACAAATTAATTGACTTTAATTAATCAATGGCTCATTACAAGTTGCAGTAATGTGTCATATTAAGTTTCTTCCTAATGAGGTTAACGTTTTAAGAACACATTTTATATCATGTGACCGGGATGCCTTTTATGACTGTAGGTGCTATGCCTCACACGGGGCACCAATAAGTTGGTCCAGCATTGTAGACCTCTGATAGACCTGATAAATAGCACAGTTATTATCTTTGGTGCCAGTCTTTGACTACAAATGGACCATAACTAGTCTGATTACATATTGTGACTATATTCCAGGTAAATGTTACCTAATACAGCTCATTATACAATATATATATTATACTTCACTATATTGTGCTCATGTCCAGACTGATTTGGCTACCTGTGTGTCAAAAAGTGAAATATTTTAAATTCTCCTGACTTGTAGATATGTGAGGAGTGTACAGCAGCTTATTAAACCGAATGGTCTGGATCCAGAGTGCCGTGTTTAATTCAGGTGTTATCTCCCATTAGAGGAAGCATTCTTTACAGGGAAGATTCAACCTGTGATTATTCCACCTGACACACACACACACTCCAAACAGCACTAATATTCTTTCAAACCCGATTTATTACACTCACACACGCACACCTCAACATCCTGACTTGCCTTCCTGGCCTCCCTGAGAGAACTCCATATTCACAGTGTGCAAAAAAAAAAAACACAAAGTGATGCATTGTTAAGGAAAACCAGGACAAACAGATGATGAAGAACTGGAAAAAGGTCATGGAGGAAGAGTACAAACTACTTTGCCTGAAGATATTCAGTATTCAGATGTTAAGTGTTGCGCTAAAAGCTTGGTTAGGGGCCACCAGAATTTTTAAATGGGTTGTTTAGGTTATTTAACACTAAAATCAATACCAAAAATAATGATACAGAACCAGGATTGTGACATTGACCAGGAAAATGTGAAAAAAGCAACTATTGACTAACTAATTAATTAAATTAATTAAAATGGGTAGCTTGGTGGGTAACACTGTTGCCTCAGAGCAAGAAGGTTCTCTGTTCGACCCCAGGTGTAGTGGCCTGGGTCCTCCCTGTGTTTGAGTGGGTTTACTCCGGGTACTCCGGTTTCCTTTCACAGTACAGAGATGTGTGTTAGGCTAACTGGTGTCTCTAAAATGCCCCTAGTGTGCGAGTGTGGGTATAAGTGTGCAAGTGTGTGTCCTATGACGGAATGGTGCCCTGTCTAGGGTTGTTCCTGCCTTGCGCCCTGTGCTGCCAGCTGGCACCGGCTCTTCCAGGACCCTGACCGGGACTAAGCGGATAAGAAAGTGAATGAATGTGAATTCATTCAAATAAAATAAAAAATATCGATCATAGCCCTTGGTGCTTCATTTCATCTAGTTAATCTCAGGTTGAAATGATCTAAATAATAATATCTTAAAAGTCTAGTAAAAGTATCACTAAAAATGATTGTTTAAGGGTATTAAATAAGCTTCTTAATGGGATTTTTTGGGAACTGAAACTGAGGGGACCATGTTAGAGCAAGTGACTCTACCTGTGTGGAGTTTGCTGGTACTCCCCATTTTCGCGTGGGTTTTCTCAAAGATTAAATGGGAGGGTTACTTCAGGACAAACATCGGGTTTAAAACCTATGCAAGGTCTAACATGAGGTTTAGATCCTCTGTGGCGACCCCAAACGGGAGCAGCTGTTCCCTGGGTTAACCTGGAATCAACAAAAGAGCTCCAGAGTGCGCATCCAGAGACCGCATCGTCTCCTACAGCGAGGTGCTTATTGAGACCAGGCTCTGGCCGGGACATGGAGACGACGGCCTCAGCAGACAGTCTGGCCACAACAAAGTGAGGGATCTTTCATCTGATGGGAGCGACTCTCTTCCACGGGATTTTTGCTCGTCCTTTTGCCTCACCGCAGCAGATACAAACCTGCTCGGTTTGATTTGCAGATGGTTTACAGAGCGGAGCCGCCCGATGCCAAGGAGTGAAGACGAAGTTTATTAGTGTGGAGCACAGTATGTAAACACACACTCACTCTTGGTGGGAGGCACCATCGTTTCTTGGCCCACGCCCAGGTCTGTTGTTAATGGCATGTAAAACAACTTGCAAAGTTTTTACAGAAGAGAAGACACTTTTCTCCCTACATACTGGAGGAACTTTATGAGCGCCGCCTTGCCTCTCAAAGCAAAAAGCGACGCGCCAAACATTTGGAGCGTTTATAGAAATGACAAATGGAGCATTTATAGGTTGCGTAATGCAGGCTTTATGTGCCTTGTTGTGCGTCCTGATGGCCGGGTTTGTGTTGTGTCCTGTCCAGCAGATTTTAGCGGCTGAGCCTGGCTGGCGTCCTGCCGTCCTTCAGCGAGCCCCTTTGTTTAAAGCGCGTACAGATTTTTGACACTCGGGGGTTTTAGCTCGCCATATGAAGGGTCAGCAGATCCAGATGGGGTTTGGCAGGGGCACAGGGGCACACACATGCAAACACATGCACTTGTACACAAACGTGAACTCCTCCTACAAGCTCACAGAAATTATTTCTGCAAGGATTAAGGTTAACCATTTCAGTGCCGTTTACAGACAATCAGAAAGGAAACTGATCATTTTAATAACTTAGTCTGGTCCATAGCATCAAGATCATTAAGTTGCTAAATTATGGGAATTATCATCAAGCGCCTTAGCACCTGTCCTGACGCTTACATGCTGGTTCACACTTTGTGGATAGATTGTTCATCAAAGATACTGTACATTCTCCAAAGTGGTAGTGAGTTAGCAATATCAGCCATACAGTAATTAAGTTGTTAATCAGCAATATGGTACATTCACAAATTCAGTAGTGAGTTAGCTCTAACTAGCTACCAAATATACCGTTCAGTCACCACATTAGTGGTGTTAACTGCAGCTAGCTATCAAAGATATCTATCTATCTATCTATCTATCTATCTATTATCTATCTATCTATCTAATTAGCTACAGCTTGCTATCAAAGATACAGTATATTTACGCATTTAGTGGTGACAGCTGTAGCTATCTATCAAAGATAAAGTACATTCATCAATTTAGTGGTGGGTTAGCTGGGGCTAGCTATCCAACACGCTGTATATTCACCAATATAGTGGTTAATTAATTATAGTCAGTTGACAAATATGCAGTATATTCAACAATATAGTGGTTAATTAGCTTTAGCTAGCTATCAAACATGAAGTACATTCATCAGTTAAGTGGAAAGTTAGCTGTAGCTAGCAATGGAACATATGACACATTCATGAATTCAGTGGTTAACTAGCTATAGCTAACTATCAGATACTGTATATTCATCACTATAAAGATTAATTAGCTATTGTTAGCTATCAAAGATGCAGCATTTTCAACAATATAGTGATTAATTAGCTTTAGCTAGCTATCAACAATGAAGTACATTCATTAATTTAGTAGTGAGTTAGCAATAGCTAGATATGAAATACAGTACATTCAACTATTTAACAGCGAGTTATCTGTGGCTAGCTATCAAACATAAAGTACATTCACCACTTTAGTGGAGAATTAGCTGTAGCTACCCCGTAAACATACAGTGCATTCACGAATTTAGTGGTTAATAGCATTAGCTAGCTATTAACGATATCGTACATAGTGGTATTAAAGATACAGTATATTTACCGGTTTAGTGGTGACTTAGCTTTAGCTAACTATCAAAGATATTGTACATTCACCAGCTTAGTGGAGTGTTAGCTACAGCTAGCTCTGAAACATACAGTACAATTAACAATTTAGTAGTGAGTTTCCTGTGGCTAGTGGAGCGTTAGCTGTAGCTGGCTATCAAACATACAGCGCACTAATTTCATAGTGAGTTAGCTGTAGCTAGCTATTGATGATACAGTATATTCAATTTTAGTAGTGAGATAGCTGTAGCTAGCTATCAAAGATATTGGGTATTTATCAATTTAGTTGCGAGTTAGCTGTGACTAGCTATCAACAATACTGTATAGTTAGCTATCAAAGATGTAGTATATTCAACAATATAGTGGATAGTTAGCTATAGCTATCTATCCGAGATACAGCACTTTCGCCAATTTATCGGTACAAGTAAACATGGTGCCTTCATTCAAGGTTCCCGCGGAAAACATGCCTCCACATGCACCAAATGCATTTCCAATATTATTATAAAACTGATTGCATAATAAACCAAGGTGGGATTTGGAAAGCTGATCTATCATGGTCGGTATGAAGCTGAAGAAGATTTCTTAAAGATTTTGACAGACAAAAAATCAACCACTGTAATGTCATCCTTCGGAGATGAGTCATGATCGGTGGGACCTGCCATCTAGAGGTCAGTTGGTCGCCAATGTAAATTGATGTATCAAATTTCACAAAGCTGTTATCAGATCAAGGCAACACATTGAGTTTCTTTGAATTTGGCTCCCAGAATGGACTGATAAAGCCTGACTGCCTCTGAACAGTAGAGTCTCCTGCTTGTTCTGATTAGTTGGATCTTGGTGGTCCACATCATTTGTTTTCAATCCCTTTTACAGAGCCCGGGGAACCAGAGACCTGTTTGAGCATAGATTTGATTGATAACAGCTGGAATCGAAGGGAACTTCCCCAAATATCCAAAAATTGTCCTGATTTAAAGGACCCCACCTTAGATGTCCGCAAAGACTCTGTCACATGTGATTCATTTTCTCGAGTAACCATTTGATCAAAATTGGGGTGGTGAGTCATCTTTTAGGCGGGAATGCTGTCAATCCATCACAGGCCATCACAAGCTCACTGACTTACACATAAGAGGAATGTAGCGTAACCAGTGTACCTACTGGCTGTTTTTGGGGTACCTATTTGAATCCCAGGCTGGCACTTCATACCAAATGGATATGCCAAGCTTACGCAGTAAAGCCCCCCAACTGATTTGGCGTAAGAGATCATGCCACGGTTTGGGTGTGTGCTTGTGGTGAATGCTGTGGTCTGTGTGGGTGGAACCATTAGTCCTGGAATGACCTGGCCTCGGATGCCTGGTCTCATTACCCTTTGCAGGACAGGACCAAAACCAGATACAGGGGTAATTGTCCTCAACTTTATCCCCGTGCTCTGCATGCATACGTACGCTTGTGTATCAGGTCTCCAGAGGACACTAAAACCCATAATCCCTCTCATCATTTGAACATGTTGCCCCTCCAGAGTGGGCCAGTGGCCCTACTCCTGTTCCAACAAACGTGAGCGAGTGCAAGAGGGAGACAGCAAGAGAGAGGAGAGCAAGTGTTTCGCATTCACAGATGATCCTCATTTGGTGCGGTTTGGAGTGTAATTTAGATCAAACACAGCCATGTAAATGAGTCAGTCTTTCTTAATTAGGTGCCTCTGAAGAGGGAGGGAGATAAAGCGCAAAAAAACAAGGGGAGAGGAGAAAGACGGAGTGAAGGAAAAAATCAAACCACATCACTAGGTACGGGTGTGGTTACTGGAGTCACTACGCATTTTCCAAACGGACCGTTCTCATATTGGACAGGAGGATATGAATTCGAAATGATGGTGGTTAGAGTAATGGCACTGACAAAAAAGTAGGTCAGTCCATTCTGATTTAGCTGTCGACGCCAATCACAGGAGGACAAATGCCAAAAACGTGTACTTGTGGAAGGCCTGTGGTGGTTTTAGTGCTTTATCTTTATTGCATACTTGTTGCTAAGGTTAAGGAAACAGGATCTATGTGTGTGCTGAGTGTGTGCTTCATTTGAGATGGATCCTGTCGGATAAAGACTTGTGTATTTGGATCCAGCTTGTTTTATACATGAAATAAATTAAAATAAGAAATATTAATAAACACATTTAAATTAAATGATACTTATTTCTGTGTAACCTTCTTTCCAAAAAACAAACGCCTCATTTTTCTTGATGGTGGACTTTTGCCAAGTCCACTTATTCTAAGCAGGTTTATTTTTTTATATTGTAAAGTCACTTACAAATATTGGTAGTTGTGGATTCCATTTTTGGGGCCTTGTTTGTAAAGTATAGTTGCTTATTTGCGCCCTGATCCCTTCTTCACTTTCCCGAATCAAAACTCCGCCATTGATCAAAGGTCCATCAACGATGCAGTTTCTTAGCTAGATTGTTAACAATGGCAGGAACTAAATGGGTTAAATATAGAAAAACCCAACAATTTTTGTTGGCCAGCCAGTTTTGTTCTATTTCTTAAAAGTTAAAAGGAAAAATGTAAACTTTACGATAAAAACTGCAGTATTTTTGAAATGGCTGCTTATGAAATGCAAAATAAATTCATGTATGTACATAAATCCCTCTCACATTGTGGTAGGTCATCTGTTTTTTGACTTGCTTCCATAGAGCTTGTTGCTTTTTTCTCTAGCAAGATCTGGCAACCATGGTCAGGAGTGCTAGCGGATGGTGAGGTTTGGAAATGGCTGATAGTTAGACAGTGTAAACAAGTCTTTGTCATTGATATAGATATTCTATTCTGATGGCTATTATATGAGGTGGAGCACTTAGAACCCTGTTGTGTTGTGTCTATACGTTCTGGGACTGTTTCACTTGCTGGGTCACTCCACACTCGGAGTGTTTTACAAATTTTGCACTGATTTCCTGAAACTTGTGTATTGAGAATAGTGGCGGACATACTGAGTACGATCCATAAATAAAACCATTTTGTTCTGCTTGTTTTCTGATAAATGCTGGACTTATGGGACACCTGGTGTAATACAAAACTCTGCACATTTGGCCATATTGTACAGGCTTGTTGATCAGGAATTATCACGTCCCCTTATGACATTCATGCTGTTATCTCATTACTACTTAAAACCAAACCCCAGTCGGTTCAACAAGAAGCTCCAATCAAACTAATGCACCAAATGGCATGGCCAGTCAACCAGCATGTTTGTCAGGCATGCCAGAGGGTGCCCTCTGCTCCCCTAGATCCCATGGGTTGACCTGAGCTCTAAAACGTGGACCAGAGGACACAAAGGCCACCTGTGCAGGAGGTAAAGCAGCCTGGTGGGCACGGAAAAGCGCCCTGGGGACGCTGGGTTAACCACATGGCGTGTGCAGAGTGCCAACCCTGCCAATCTGATCAGAGCTCAGAGCCTGAGGATTAGTACCCACATATTGCCCTAGACAATAATGCAGCATGGGGAAGGTCCAAAATGGTCTACATGCATGAACTGTTTTTGTTTTCCTCATCTGCGTAGTGGGTTGGAGTAACAGAGATTTTCAAAAGTATTAATCTGTGTATTATTGTTGCTAATAATGCAATAAGCATCACACCATTTCAAATACCTTCTTTAAGGGACATTTTAGTCAGAATATATTTTCACTTTTAAACAAGTGCTGCTTTCAAAGTCCCAAATATCAAGCCGTCTGACCGCTAAATGAATTTCCACTGCATTTATAGCTTTAAAATATGCAATACATTAATACAGAGACAAAATGTTTCGTTTCATTTCATTCATTTATTTACTTTCTTCTATCATAGGCTTATGAAACACATTTGAATACTCTTATTTCTCAATATGCATGTACAATAACAGCATACAAAAAGGCTTATGCCTGTAATATTATGGTACGATATCTTATATTCTTATATTAACACATTTGTACTACATTCTAAATACAGGGTTCATACTGTATGTAGTTTAAATGTGTTTCGTAGTGAACTTTTAGGCCTTAATGCACGTGCAGTGGGGGGGGGGTCTCTTTTGATTTGACATAGCGTTCGTAAACACTAATGCGGCAAACTGTGTGTGTCAGCAAATATAAAAGACGGACTGGAATTCTGAAGACACATCATAGGCAAGTGGACATTAATTAAAAAAACAGAAAGAAAATCCAATTTATAGGACTTTGTGTAAGAAAAAAACACTGTCATGTCAGTTATAATGAGGGTAGAAGACCCTCTGCTGTGTGTTATAATGACAGATGTAGTGTGTTAAACGCAAATGCTGACAGCTAATGAGAATGTCTGAGGTATTATTAGAGGGTCAACTCGGATAAAAAGTTACAAAACTTCTTCAAACTCTATGGTTGCTTAACCTTTAAAGACATTTGATTCATTTTTCATATGTAACAGAATCTTAAATGGACACATAGCATTTATAAACAGGGTTTCTACTTTAATTTGGACCTTTTTGTTGGCACTATGCTTCCACCTGGAATGGGGGCATCCCCGGTCTGCTTCGGGGGCACACCCTGGAAACGACACAACTCAAAACGCAACTTATGCCACACCTTGCCAGAGGCGGGTTATGAACCAAATTGGCTCAGCAGTGCTGAATCAAGCCCCGGATGGTCTGAAGTGGTATTACAGGCCTGTACTAGACTGGACTGGACTGGACTGGACTGATTCCTTTATGATCGATTTACCTATTTACTTATTTAGGTTTGAACTGTTGAAAAGGTGATACGGCATTGCCTGTTCTGGAAATTGGTGTTTCTTTAAGTGGGCTCATTCCCTCTTGGTTGTGTGCAGCCAGCGAGTTATGTTGATTTATGGTCAAAATCCATTGTGCGTGTTCACATTTTGGTTCTACTGAGTGTGCGATTGTAACTGAAGAACCATGTTGTTGTTCATTTCTTATATAAAGTGATATGTAGCACAGTTTAGGTTTCAGATGCGATGTAGATGGTAGCGTTCCAATCATGTTTTCAACGGTATTGCTGACACATTTACGTATCATTTGCACACTTTTCTTGTGAAAATACCCTTTATATTTACATTGCAGTACCATAAAAAGACTACGTGACTATGGTAATGTACGTACATTTCAGTCAACGACCTGCTTCAGAGAACGCAATGGGGTCTTTGTACACTAAGCATTTTTGTGCAGAAGGTACGATGTGACTGTTTTGGGTTGGGTTGCTGTGAATCTTTCTTTACCTGGTCAAAGATTGCAAGAAGCAGTATTTTGCGTAAGTAATAATGTAACGCTTACATCACGGGAGCCCCAATAAATGATCTCGGTGCATTATGAGGAAGGAAATAAAAGATGCATTTGCATAGAAAGAAGAAAAAAAAATGCTGCAGACTGTTGGCTGAATTCCTGCTTTATTTGCGCTTCCTAAATTTCACATTAAGAGGAATAATAATTGGCCAGGCAGCGCGTTGTTACGCGAACGCTAAATGATTTAACGTGTCAGTGGAGGATGGCGAAATTGGCAAATTTCGCCTGGCAGGGAGCGCCGAAGGAGCGAGGAACACAGGCAGGTCTCTGTGAGGAGACGCCACGTGCCGGCTTACAGCCTTAAACAGGTGTAGCGTAGCATAATTGCGATGCTAATCAGAGCCGTGCAGGAAGTCAGGAAAGGCAGCTGCACTTGTCTAGACAGTCAGGGATTTGTAAAGCGGCTTTCAGTGACAGCTAAAGTACAAGGTGTCAATACTAAGTGCCTCACAGTCAGGTACGTATTTATCACACTGCCTTAAAAAGCAGCGTAGCATGAACTCAATAGCAGGGTTTACAAACACGCCATGTCTAAAGTGTCGAAAGACACTGATTGCACAATATTTAGACGCACCTACTGCCCTGATATTGATACCTGTAGCAGTCGTAAAGCAGGTAGTGTTGGTCCCACGCCGTTCCAAGAACCTGGGTTCTTCTTGTCTCTTTATCGTCTGTTCTTTCTGTATGGCAGTTTTCCTACACCGCCCTAAACCATTCCACTAGGTGATTTTAGCCTGAATTGCCATTTCAAACATGATGTGTGTGTGTGTGTGTGTGTGTGTGTGTGTGTGTGTGTGCGAGCTCATGCTCCTGACTCCCACTCATACCCGTGACTTTCAAAGTGGCACCCTGGGTCCAAAACAAAAGAGCGAGGATTTCAGTTCACGGACTTGGAGTTAATTAGTTTCTTCCTAATCAGGAGATGTGATGATAACAGAAAAACAAAAAGTACACAAACACACGCGTGGCACCGCGCGGTGACATGCCATTACGGCGTGATGCATGGTGCCGGGGAACGCGGCTCTCTGTAATGCCTCCGCACGAAAGGTCACGGTTAAAGCAGCAAGGGAAGAAAGAAGAAATGATTACAGGATGGGCTTGTAATGTTCAGCCGAGGCAAGTAACACAAAGGTGAGACGGAACGAGAGACGTGAAGACTGAACAACTTTATTACTGAAAATGCTACACACAGGAAGTCACGGAGAAAATCTTGTACCTGTGCATATTAAAATAAATATGTGCCAGTAATTTCATTGATTTATTTTGCATTTGTTTATTATTGAGACATTTAGTTGATGTTGGTTTCAGCCTGGTTGTTTAGTACTTATTGGATTTTGGGGGGTATTGTTGGTTGTAATTAGTGTATTAGTTTTTGACTTATTATTAAATTTATTATTTCATTTTTTAATGAATTATTTAATGAATTGCTTAATTTATTTATTTTGTGAATTGCACCAACAACAACAACAACGACAACAACAACCATGACAATAATAATAATAATAATAATAATAATAATAATAATAATAATAACAAAATTATTATTGTTATTATTATTATTATTATTATTATTATTATTATTATTATTATTATTGTAGTTATGTATAATTTTATTCCAACAATATACATATTACTATTACTAATAATATATATTTTATCACAACATTTTATATATATATATATATGTTGTTGTATTTATAATGTAAATATTATCATTATTATTATTATTATTATTATTATTGTTATTATTATTATTATTATTATTATTATTATTATTATTGTTGTTGTTGTTGCTGTTTTTTTCATGATTAAATTTATGTTATTATTATTATTATTATTATTATTATTATTATTATTATTATTATTACCTTTTTCTAGCAGTTAACCGAGAATCCATTATCTCTTCTCTCCATTAAATCCAAACCTCTTATCTTTTCAAATGTTAGTGTTCTGACTCAAAACTGATTCTGCTGCAACCCTCAACCTGTAATAAATCAGCACTGGAAAGCTGTCAGTAACATGCTTTGCTTTTGAATCATGGTGGGTGCGCTGTAATCCCCAGCGCAGTATCTGATATGATTAGGGCTGGTGGAGGGGGGCGTCAGGGGAGCAGACAGCGGCAGACTAATCGAGACGGGGTTTTAAAGTAGTTACCTGCCCCGCGTGCGGATTTATCAGAGCGGTTTTAGCAGCCGAAACCTGTGTGACTAACAGCTTCCTGTGGCAGAAAGGGCATTGTCGTGAATTATTGTTTCACAGCTAGGTGGAAAATTGTGCTTTTTCGCGAGCGGGGTGAGAGATCAATCACACCGGCTGCCTCACCCATTTCGCTGCTGAGCGTTAGGAGTTACAGTAACCCAATACTGTTCACTCATCCCTTTCAGTACCGGCCAGTAGAGGAGTCATTTCTTTCCAGTGGGAAAGGCAAATTGGGAAATGAGATATGTTTTCAACATGGCTAGAGCACATCTTCTGCTGCAAAACGTTTAGGTGAGAGAGGATTAAAGCTCCTGGTCTCTCAAAGTCTTCATAAAGTTCCAACAGCATGCAGTGGATTCATCTTCTTTCACATGGATCAGCCATAGAGGAAAGACCTCTGAGAAACCCACAAGCAAATCAGTGGGCTACATCTTACAGGGAGGGCGGATCGCTTTGAATCTTGGTCTTCTTGTTTAGGGACTTTTACCTTGCCACTGTTGCCCTAGGCTTGTTGTGGACCTACAACAAAAAGCACTACGCAAACAAATTTCAATTCACTCTTGCCTACATAAAAAGTGGAAGGAAGCTGGAGATGCACTGGTTAGAACTGTCTTCTCACAGCTCCAGAGACCTGGGTTCGGGCCTCTCTGTGGTGTTTGCATGTTCTTGTTGTGAATGCATGGGTTTCTGATGGGTTTTCCAGTTTTTGCATTTGGTTCACATTAGGTTGGCATCTTGAAAGTGCCCTAAAGTGAGTGGAGTGAGTGAGTGTGTGCCCTGTGAAGAACTTGAACCCTATTTAGGGTTGGTTCCTGCCTTAGGCTTGAGCCTGCCGGCGCTGTCGTCCATCCCATGGCTGCCACTGCCTCCGTCTGGGTTCTCTCTCTCCTTCTTTCCTCAGTCCTGACCTTAGTTCTGTTAATTAAATTCCTTGTTTAATTCCTTGCCCTTGTTTGGTTAGTTCTGAGTCTGTCAAGGGTTCCGGCTCACAAACCTTAGCAGTGTCATGAAGTTATGCAAGTCCTCCATCAAAGATGATAAACCATTTCCTTACAGACTTTTTTAGAGCTAAGTCTAAGGTTTGAAACAAAATTTTGAGAGTCTGAACGCTGAGATTCGCTGATCTGTTCTCTGATTCCACGCTGCCAGACTTTTAAAAAGTGGTCCTGCTTCAGATTTGATGCGTTGCACATTCATAGCAGATTATTTCATTAGGGTTGAACTGTTATCGTGCGTTCAGCGCCGCCGCTGGTGTAAGGGAATATAGCTGTCTTATGTGAGGATTGTTTTTATGGGCCCTGACACGGGCGGGTAAATGTAGCCTGAGCGCTTTGTCGACCCTTTCATCTGTGAATAATCAAACCAGGCACCTGCAGCAAGGTAATCTCACTGGCTGGCTCGCTCTCTCTCAACAAGGTGAGCTCTCCTGCTGTGCTGCAGCTTTTATATCAATCAGCGCCTGTGCATTAATATTAATGGAACTCTAATGTGAGAACAGGGCACGGTGATGAAGATGAAGCATGGCAGAGGCACTTTGTAGTACACCGTGAGGCTGAAATGGCTGTAGGAATGCAGTTACACATCCGAGGCTGATCGCTCAGCCTTCTGAGCGGCAGGTAGTATTCGTCTATTCATTCATTTTTATACACTTAATACAATTTAGGGTGGTGGGATGGTAGGAACCGAGTCTAGGAAGTCCTAGAACACGCTACACAAACTGGAAACAAACTGGAATCTCCTGCTGTCGTTCCAATTTCAAAGCCCACTTAGCTCCAGACCCTCTGTCGGACCCCTGAGCACCCTCTGTACTGTGCTGTCTTCCTTCAAATATGTGTAGCTCTGGATGAAAGCACTTTGCCATATGAATGAATCCAAATGCAGTGTGAAGAAGCAGAGAAGCCGTGTTTAAATGCACACCCACCTACACACCTACACACCTCCTTATCTGTGCGCCTGCACACTTTACCGAACCTGAAGATCTGGCCTCGGATAGAGCTCGCCGTCTTCACCTTTCATTCTTTGTAACAGCGGAGATAAGAGGAAATAATGTTCGAATGTTATCCTTCATCAGATAGCGCTAACAAATACCCCCTCAGAGTTTCCCCTCCGAAGAGCGCCGTCCCTCTCATTTTTATCCCCACAACGCAGGCTTTAAAGCACTCGGATTGCTGAATAGAATCTGCCACTCGGGGGAATACAAACACACACACACACACATGCAAACACACACAGGCACACTTAAAGGCGTAAAAGCAGGCAGTGTGTGTAATGCATAAGTGAGTTGAACAATGTAGGTTCCCGCTTTGATCCTTTATGTGTAATGAATTGATTTTTCCGTGCGGAGTGAAAGCAGATAAACAGAACTATTACCTGGTTAATGCATCGCTCAGCAGCACCATGCATCAAACACGGGAACGAGAAGGAAAGGAAGATGGCTCGCTACAACAGCAACAACATCCATTCATTCATCCCTTCATTTTCATGCACGTTTAATTCATCCAGTTCAGGGTCGTACGGTAACAGCGACAACTTCATAGAGCACTGTGCAAAAGTCTTAGGCATGCTACATTTTTTTCAGTGTATATTCTGCTCACTCTTTATTTCAGTTCTAGTGTTTTGTAGTTCTATAATTGCAGACTGTCATCCATTTGTTTCTCTGCATACTTTGTTAGTTCCCTTTACTCTGTTCTCTGATGGTCAGGACCTCGGTCATAACTCTGTTGCAGAATCAGCTGCTCACCGGCTGCCATCATTTCCCATGATGGAGTTTACTTAATCTTTTTTGTTTGTTTGTTTTAAAAGAAAACAGCACAAGGCCACACAAAGACGAGATGTAAGGCTGGAGACGAGTGAAAGGACAGAGGGAACGTATCATGTCTTAATTTAAAAAAGTTTCAAGGCACCACAGTGTTATTAGGAGTGATCGCTTCCATTAGGTAGAGCAGGAAAAAAGGTGGGAAACAGAAAACAAGGGTACGCTCAAACTACGGAACTGTTTCAAAATAGAAACTCAAAACATGAAATAACAAAGAGGTCAAGATTCTCAAACCAAAATACTATTTACTTCTCATCAGACTCCTCTTTGCTTTTTAAGTACTTTCTTTAATCTTAAACTTTTTCTAGTTAGGAACACAGGGCACACCTCTACAGTGGCATAAGAGCACAATGGCATTGTCTAGCCTTATAAGGGAATCAGGATTTCTTAGACCAAAGAACTCTGGGAAACAGAGGTCCTTGCTAAGACCTACTGACTTGAGTTGTGTATTTCTGCCTCCCTCTGCTGGCAAGAGAGCAGCACAGAGAGATCCATTACGGCATTCAGGTTCAGGAAATATAGATTAAAGGTTCAGGTGCCGGATTAACAAAAGCCTTCTCAGGAAAAAAAACTTGTAAAGGTTCTTAAAATGAGTTCATACGAGCGTTTTTAAATGCAGAATATCTTCAGCGACTTAAGTATGTAGGCTACAAATGTTGAATTTGCTGACAGAATCTACCCTGTCTTTGAGAGGCTTTCGTGGATTCTCCTCTCTCTGCAAAACCCACAATACTTCTTAAAAATACTCAAACAGCACAAGTCCATACAAAGACGAGATGGAAGGCTGGAGACGAGAGAAAGGACAGAGCGAAAGTCTCATCTCTTAATGTAAAAAGGTTTCAACTAGCAAGGAGCGGCCCATAAGAAGCCATTAGAGCTGGTTTGTATGCATCAAGTAAAATGATTCCAGTCTCAAAGTGCTGCTGCGCCAGTTTAAATAGATTTCAGCAGGATGCGACATAGGGGTTTGTACTTTTTCTCCAAGTTGCATGCATTATGTAGAGGAAGAGGCTGTTGTTTTTTGGGTTTGCTCATAATGGCTTTTCAAGCAGGAGAAATCGGTGTTAGTAATGGGCAATAATTACAGGAACCGCACTGGGTCGTGTTGCAATCTTATCATTTACCATCAAAACCCGCACAGGAAGCAGAGACCTCATGGGCTATGGTAAAGAACGAGGTGTTTTGGATGCTGCATGCACACTCATCTGTCTTCCTTCTGGGAAACTGAGGCTGATCTTTGACCTCGGGGAACACACTAACATCCATCATGGCAGTTTTGTGAAGTGTGGTTATATACTGTACACACTTCCAGCTACACATGGCTGTTCTACATTTCCTACAGCGATCAGGATTTTATTGTTATTCCGAAAATGGCTCGAATCTCCATCTGATGGGGTTTCAGATAAAATGTGTCAACCCTTTAGACCAGCCTGAATGGTGCACGAGCTCCAGAGCTCTGTCTGAAAACATTTGGGAGCAGCTAACAAAGGGAGCGGCGAGATGGTATACTCAAACTAAAGAATTGTTGGATGGATCTCAAACCAAAATGCTATTTATTTTGAATCAGATTCCTCTTGATTTTTATTACTTTCTTTATTCTTAAGTTTTCTCAGTTTTCCTAAGCGCTTTCAGGTTTCTCTTTTATATTCAGTAACACACATTAGGGACAAACAGTCTCCTAACACACCATACCGGCACAGACCTCTACAAAGGCAGCGCAATGCACGATGGCACTGTCTAGCCTTATATATGCCCAGCAGATATAAGAGAATTGGGATTGATTAGACCAAAGGACTCTGGGAAACAGAGTTCCCATGATAAGACATGCTGACTCGAGGGAGCCTCTGCTGGCAAAAGAGCAGCACAGACAAACACATTGTGCCATACAGGGCCAGGAAATGAAGATTAAGTTTCAGGACATGGATTTTTTTTTTAATTGTCTAACTTTTAGTAAGTAGATAAGAATCTAAAATGTACTTTAACTTCACCATAGGTTAGGTTAGGTGTATCTTTAATAAGCTACAGTAATTCTTATGTCAATGGAAAGTCTTTCCAATTACAGAACGATAAAGTGTGTGTGTGTGTGTGTGTGTGTGTGTGTGTGTGTGTGTGTGTGTGAGAGAGAGAGAGAGAGAGAGAGAGAGAGAGAGAGAGAACGGTACAGTCTCTGTGGTTCTAATCGACTGTTGTAAGTAGTGTGAAAGGACCTGCAGTTACCCACTTAAGAGTCACCCTGCGAGCCACGGGTCACACACTTCTGCTTCCTGAGCTGCTCTTCAGTCAGAGTGAAGAAAAGTTTGTAAACCCTTTAGAATTTTCTATATTTCTGCATAAATATAGACTTTTCACACGTCTTAAAAGTAGATAAAGAGAACCCAGTTAATTAAATGAGACAAAAATATAATACTTGGTCATTTATTTATTGAGGAAAAGGATCCAATATTACATATTAGTGAGTGGCAAAAGTATGTGAACCTCTAGGATTAGCAGGTAATTTGAAAGTGAAATTAGAGTCAGGTGTTTTCAATCAATGGGATGCCAATCAGGTGTGAGTGGCCACCCTGTTTTATTTAAAGAACAGGGATCTATCAAAGTCTGCTCTTGTGGAAGTGTGTATCATGGCACGAACAAAGGAGATATCTGAGGACCTCAGAAAAAGAGTTGTTGATGCTCATCAGGCTGGAAAAGGTTACAAACCATCTCTAAAGAGTTTGGACTCCACCAATCCACAGTCAGGACAGATTGTGTACAAATGGAGGAAATTCAAGACCATTGTTACCCTCCCAGGTTTGCAAGGAGAAAGCCACTGAGCCTCTTCAAAAAAGAACATTGCTGCTCGTCTGCAGTTTGCAGGTAAAGATCACGTGGATGAGCCAGAAGGCTGGTGGAAGAATGTTGGATGGATGAGACCAAAATAGAACTTTTTGGTTTAAAAGAAAAAGCGTTACGTTTGGAGAAATGATGAAAAAACACTGCATTCCAGCATAAGAACCTTATCCCCATCTGTCAAACATGGTTGTGGTGGTAGTATCATGGGTTTGGGCCTGTTTTGCTGCATCTGGGCAATAAATTCTGAATGATATCAGAGAATTCTAAAGGAAAATGTCAGGACATCTGTCCATGAACTGAATCTCAGGAGAAGGTGGGTCATGCAGCAAGACACCGACCCTAAGCACACAAGCCGTTCTACCAAAGAAGGGTTACAGAAGAATAAAGTTCATGTTTTGGAATGGCCAAGTCAAAAGTCCTGACCTTAGTCCAATGGAAATGTTGTGGAAAGGACCTGAAGTGAGCAGCTAATGTGAGGAAACCCCACCAACATCCCAGAGCTGAAGCTGTTCTGTACGGAGGAATGGGCTTTTCTACTAAAATTCCTCCAAAGTCGGTGTGCAGGACTGATCAACAGTTACAGGAAACGTTTAGCTGCAGTTATTGCTGCACGGGGGGTCACACCAGATACTGAGAGCAAAGGTTCACATACTTTTTCCACTCACTAATATGTAATATTGGATCATTTTCCTCAATCAATAAATGAGCAAGTCTAATATTTTTTGTCTCATTTGTTTTTGATGATGTTTTAGGTCATATTTATGGAGAAATATAGAAACTTCTAAAGGGTTCACAATTTTTCAAGCACCACTGTATAATATCAAAAATAATAATAACACCAAATGTCTGATTGGCCAGTCTTCCTGACTATACAGATTATTTTAATTCTCTTAATATTTCCATTTGTGGTGTTATTTCAGATATACCGGATTTCATATTCCAGGTGTTTTTTGACTTTTACATCACCTTGCCAGCCCCTGACTTTCCACTCACTTCTGGTCACTTCTGGTCACTCCCGTGTCCTCCTGTTTGCTCCTGTTTGGCCCCCGAGGGGCAGTAGGCTGCAGGCAGATGGGGAGCAGACACAGGTGGAGGGGGGAGTTTACGGTGCACTTCTGCCTGGCACTGAAAACACACATCCACTCACCAACACACACATGCTCATTAGGATGCCAGGATAATGGCCAACTAGATCTCCTGGTGCCACCCCATTGCCTGGGCGCTGAGCTCTCCAACCTCGACAGATGTCGACAATAACCCTCCACTCCAGTCCTCACACACATACCTCGTTAACACTGCCGTAGGCCTGCTAGCCCTGCTCTGGCTTGGGCCGGATGGAGTTTTCCCAGCAGCAGAGATGCAGCAGAAGAGGGACAATGTGGGCACAACATGGACATCGTCTGTATCAGAGGCCAACGCCAGCTGCCTGGAGCTCTGGGACACTTCTGTCTTCCTCACTCTCTGTTAGTGGGACTTGTTTAAAGCTAGACAAACTGACCCAGTGTCTTTCGGAAACTTTCAGGAAAGAGAGAGAAAGCAGTGTTATTACGAGAGCTGGAGAATCAGGACATTACATAATGATATACTGGAGTAAAGAGATCTCAACTATCTGCCCCTCATTTCATTATTAAAAAAAAAAAATAAAATAAAATAAAAGATTTATTATAACAAAAAAATTAAAATAATAATTAAAAAATATTATAACAAAAAAAATAAAAAATAAGAAAAACAAGAAGAAAATATTAGTTATATTAAAGTTTATCAATCAAACAAACAGAAATATTCTTTCTGTAAGGAGTTTTTAAGAAACCCTGTACAATTAAGTAAATAAAATACAAACTTCTGTTTTTTAAGCAAATTAAAATAAATGACTATAGTGAAAACAAATACAGAAGTACAGCTAAACAAAAAAACAGGTGTGCTTGCTTTAAAGTAAGTGCAGTAAAAATAAACAAATAAAACTTACAAATAAAGATATTATTATTATTATTATTATTATTATTATTAGAAGAAGAAGAAGAAGAAGAAGAAGAAGGAAGAATAAATAAATAAATATTTTTGATGCAGTGTAATCCATGCAAAAAAGAAATAAATAAAAAAGCATATCAAAAAATAAAAAATTTGAATAAATATTTAACTAAATATTTAACTAAAACTACACAAAGTTTGCCACTAAAACTACACAAACACTGTCAGAACCTGGTAATATAATAATAATAATAATAATAATAATAATAATAATAATAATAATAATAACAATAATAATAATAATAATAATAATAGGCAACACTGATTAAGTATAAAATATAAATATTGCTTTTATGCTTGACCTGGATTTAGATATAATTATATATATATATATAAATATATATTTTTTATATATATATATGCCATTTGAGCGGTTAGACCTATTAACGCTATTAGCACTATAATAACAGAATGACAACAGCAGTTATGATGTAATAATGTTATTGCTGCTATAGTGCTTCATTAATACGCATCTCTGATGTGTACCAGTATGAACAGCACACGAGCTTTGCATTTCTGAATCTCCTTTTCCTTTCATTCCTGCTGACAGAATTTACCTGATACCTTATATTACTGCATATCACCTCTGACATGCAGAGCTACCTCATACTTAAGACTCCTCCCACTTTTGAATCCCCTCGTTTGAACATGGATAGCGTGACCTCCCTGTCGTGCTTCCCTGAACCCTGTCCAGATTTCTGGCCAGGAGGAAATTGTTGGACATTTCCTGACAAATTGAGTTAAGCGGACATTAAGTGGCGCTTTAAGAAAACAAATGAGTCCTTTTATCACAGGTGGACGCTGATGCTGTAATGGGGCCTGGGCTGATGCTATCGCTGCTAATGGCTTGACAGGAAACATTAGGGCTTTTGTATACAGGGCTGGCAAGGGCCCGCCAATCATACACATGCTCCCTCTCTCTCTAACTCTCTCGCTTTCTCCTCTCTCTCTCTCTCTCTTTCTCTCTCTCTCTCTCTCTCTCTCTCTCTCTCTCCTTCGCAGACCCGTCATGTTCTCCCAGTCCCTTTCGCACAGGAGGCAGATGTTTGTATGTATACTGTGAGTTTGGCAGAACTCGTGGAGCAGATGCCCATTCCATTGCCAGGGTGGCACAGACATGCTGGGCATCAGCAGCGGGCGCTGCCCTCCTGCCATAGGTGTACATCAGTGCCGCCTGCCAGGGTTTGCTCCACTTATTTACCCCAGGCTTCATCTGAGATCCCTGTTTTACTGTCCTGTACAAACTGCCCCGTCTGCACTGCATTTCATCGACAGGAAGCAAAGAGAACAGATCAGAGTCACATACCTGTCCTCACCCATGGTCATGAGTTTTGGGTAGTGATCCAGGAATAGGGTACAAGAAAAAGCAAAAATAAGACTGAGTACGCTGATTTTCCAGACCATCTGATTGAGATGAGCCACTTAAACTTTGGTTTGGGCATTTCACAAAGATTATTATTATTATTATTATTATTGTTATTATTATTATTATTATTATTATTATTATTATTATTATTATTATTATTATTATTATTATTTTAATTAGTTATTATTGTTGTTGCTATTACTATTTTTTTGTTGTTATTATTATTATTATTATTATTATTATTATTATTATTATTCTTAGCAGTAGTCGTAGTAATATTATTATTTATATTATAATTTTATTATTATTATTAATCATTATTGTTGTTGTTGCTATTACTATTTTATTATTATTATTATTATTATTATTATTATTATTATTATATTATTATTATTTCTTTTTTTATTATTGTTGTTGTTGCTATTACTATTTTGTTATTATTATTATTAGTAGTAGTAGTAGTAGTAATAGTAGTAATAGTAGTAGAAATATTATTATTACAGTTGTTGTTTTTATGTTGTTGTTGTTGTTGTTATTATTATTATTAATAAATCTAATAGAGTGTACTAGTATACCACCACGGGATAACAGCATGTGTCTGAAGGAGGGGATCATCCCCTGGGATGTAACAGTGACCCCTACTCAGCCCTGTCATGTCATGCCATATTTCCAGTGTTTCCATGTTTGTCCAGATTGTAAGTATCCCCAAGCCACACCCCAGTCCAGAAGCCATTCAGAACACCATCTACTTCCACTGTTCTCTCAATCGCCATTTGTTATAGCAGGTTAGGGTTTAAAATAACGAAATGCAAATAGTGGGAGTTTAGATAGCGGGGGTTCAACTTTGAACAGAAATGCTTCAATTAGTCTCGGCAACAGAACCGAAGCACAACTATTGTAATAATGGTTTACTTCGGTATTGACTTGTGCCTAATAATCCATTTCCAAGTGTAGCTCTAGCCATCTGAAGCCTTTGGAAAGCTAGTCAGCAAGCCTCTGTGATGTGGCCACAGAGCCGAAGCTGGATTAATATCTGTTCTACATCATGTAGCATTATTAAAGGCAGCAGAAAGGCTTTCTCTCATAAAGTAATGAATATGATTACTCTGTCACTCACTCTCAAAGCAGTGCTCTTACTCCGTCCCCTGTATGATCCACACGATCAACCGTGTCTCATTTCTCTCTCTCTCTCTCTCTCTCTCTCTCTCTCTCTCTCTCTCTCGTGCATTGTCTCACCTGGTTTGCCTCCGTCACACGGACACCGCTTGACCAAGGTGCAGCTTGTATTATTAACTCCGGGGTACCTGGGGACACGCTGGTGAACCGCGCACTAATTAAAGCCAACGTCGCCTGACAAAGTTGGGAGTGTTTAATATGTACGTGGCGGCCCCTGACTGCACAAAGGGCTGCGTTGCTTTGTTAATATGGATATTACAGCTCAGAGGAGACTCAAACGCTCGGCCCCAGAGGAAGTTTGAATGGTAAGGGGGTATTAACATACTGTAGCTGTCAGCCAGGAAGCCTTTCATTCCCTGCTTTAACAGAACAGGAGGAGCAGAGGAATTACTGATTACCCCACGAACGTTATTAAGCATACACTTCAAATGTCCTGACACTTTAAAACTGAACATGTGCTCTTAGTCAAAGCCTATATCAGCAGTTCCAGGTGTACTGCTTTTGAAAAGTGCTGAAAATAAGAGGGCCAAATGGTACTTTAGCAAGGGTATATTAATTTATTATACCATTATTAATTTATATTATTATTATTGTTGTTGTTGCTATTACTATTTTGTTATTGTTATTATTGTTAGAAATATTACTATTATTATTATTATTATTATTATTATTGCTATTATTATTTTGTTATTGTTATTATTATTATTATTAGAAATATTATTATTATTATTATTATTATTATTATTATTATTATTGTTATTATTATTATTATTATTGTTATTATTATTATTATTATTATTATTATTATTATTATTATTATATTAATATTACCATACTTTACCACAACAAGAGTGGCGAGTGCCTTCCTGCCAGAGCAGAGCAGACACAATTGGATGGATTTGAGGGAGGGATCATCCCCTGTGCTGTAACAGTGACCCCTATTCAGCCCTATCACGGACTGGCATCCCGGCGTCTGCGTTCTCCTCCCCAAAGTCGAAAGTCTCAAGCCAAACATGGACAAACTACTACTGCTAACCTGAGTTAGAGTGTGTCATTAATTATATAACATACTTTACAGTATATTAACAATGTGACAAGTCTACATTAAAGACCTGGTGTGAGGTCCAATGTTTCTGGGAGAAGCTCCGGACCGACATTGAACCTCACCAGGATAAAACAGTCACTGTATAGGAACCGATGGGCGCATGAATGACCCCAAGTTCTTGTGTTTCAACAAGACCCAACCATGGCAGGGCAAGTGGCACTTTAAACGCCCTCTCACGTCGACACTACACACTACGGTTTGTCGGAAGTGGGCGCAACACCGACGCTCGATGCTCTGATTAAAAATGCTTTGCTGAACGTCACGTCGATCCCGTGCCAGTTCGATATTAACTGCGTTGTAGGAGAAGTTAGGACACCTCACACTGACCTCATCGTGTAACTTGTGCTACAGACTGGCTTGTGTGAACTGGAATGAATTGGAGGTGATGGTGAGACTGGGTGCTAATATGTACCTCTGAGTACCATGAGGCCTGAAATCTCCCCCGTCTCCTCCACCTCCTTCTCTCTCTCGCCCCCCTGCTGGGTGAGCTGGGCTCGGAATCTGCTGCGTCTGGAGCTCCCTCTGTTCCCTTAATGGCCTTCCAGACTCTAGTATGGCACGTTTCCACCAGACAGTGCGTTATGGTCGCATGAGCTGTCCGTTGTGTATCTGGGTTCGTCTCTGTAGAACAGGGGACGATTAGTGATGCACACACGGTCATCTAGGGTTCCTATTTAGTGATCACTTTATCAGAGACTAATATAACGCTGCAATATGTTGGCATGCCTTTAGTTTATTTTTTAGTAAGATGCAGGGTATATTGAAAAGTAATTCATGTCATCTCGCCTCACCAGGATGCCTTGGTCAAATGTTAAATACAGCATTAATATTAATAGTTCTAATATACATTAATACATTTAGAGAGACCAGCTGACCTAAGACATGGACTGTGAGCGGTCTCTCATACGCCAAAGCTGGAAGCCCCTGGAGAGGCGGAACACACACATAGACGAGACGTCGTACAATCTGATCGATGAGCATGACAATATGACAGACAAATCTGACCTTGCCAGAGGTGGGATATGAACCTAGAACAGAAGAAACTAGACTCAACCTGAAAACGGCATCAGCCAATGCGGAACCTGGACATGACCAAACATGAACCAGGAGCTCCTGCCCAGCGGAACATCATGGCATTGCTCTTAAGTGAGGTGACCGATGTCCAATCCAATCCTCAGACAAACCTCACCTTGCCAGGGGAGGAACACGAACCAGCAAGGCTCAGCATTGGGAACCAGCAATCTACCAAGTGATTCAGTTCCTGCTCCTGTCTGTTTGGTTCCTGTTCCTGCCTGTCCTTAGCAGCATTCCGATATAGGGTTGAGCTTGACTTTCTGAGTTCCTCATGGGCGAGGGGGCTGGGTCCATATTAGCCCAGGCACTCCGTATATACTGGGACAGAGCAAAAACTGATGTGAAAATCGTTCCTCCCATTGGTTTCTCATATTATTCTAAACACAAGTAACTGTAGTAATATTTACAGATGTTATTGCATCATAAAACATAAGAGCCCATTAGTGATGTTATTAGGTCATAAAACGTAAGAGCCAACCATGTACCAGGGGTTGGATCTAAGACAGAAAGCTGCTTTTTAGAAGACGTAGCAGGCAAAGATGCCATGATTCCTCTTCTGAGCTGACCAAACAAAAAGCACCGTCCAAAAATGCGCTCTAAAACTCACTAATTGCAGGCCGAGCCTCTTTCTGGAGGCTCCTATCGGTATCCCGCCGTATAACGTGGCAATAAATTGTCTGATCGTTTTATTGTGGATAAACAAATTAGAAATCTTCCACCATAACTCTGTTACAGCTCTCCGTCTGCATAACAGTCTGACCCCTGCTCTGAATATGATGAAGTAACGATTGTTGATCTGAAGCCAGTCAGATTCGGAGATGACTATGGATCTTGGCTCATGCTGTACTGTGTATATCAAACTTATTCCAGCAAGAGTCTAAGAGTCAGAGCTGATCAGCTTCTGACTGTCAGTCCTAGACAGACATTAGGGGTGTTTCTGTGTGCTTCTCTGTCTCTCTGTCTGTCTGTCTGTCTGTCTGTCCATGTGGGCCAAGTTTATATATCCTTGCGAGGACCAAATGTCCATTTTGCAAATGTCTTCCTGCAGCTTTTAACAAAAACTGCAGCTTTCTTTTGAAAACACTCTTTTGTTGACTACATCGCCCACAAACCCCTGCGACCGCAAGATGGCCGTGGTCCCACCTGGAACTTGTTTTGATTTTGCTTATGGACCTATATAAGCTTGCTGTTCTCCCCACTGTGTTGTGGGAGCATTTTAAGCAGGTTTGTGTTGTGGCCATGTTTGCCCTTTTCCCCTGTATGGATTATCTTTTGTTTTGACCTCATTTCGCTGGATTACCCTTTTGACACGGTTCAGTCCGCTGGACTCTTGTGTTCGCGGTCCTCGCCTTGGTGCGGCTGCGCCCTCTTGTAAGTCTATTGTTTCTGCTGCTTGCTCCGATGTTTAGGTTTGCATAGCTTTGCATAGATTCTCATAGCTTCTCTTAGCTTCTCATAGCTTCTCTTATCAGGTATAGCTTCTCATAGCTTCTCCTAGCCGGTCATAGCTTCTCACAACTTGTCATAAATTCTCTTAGCTTCTCTTAGCTTCTCTTAGCTTCTCATAGCTTCTCCTAGCCGGCCATACCTTCTCATAGCTTCTCATAGCTTCTCCTAGCCGGCCATACCTTCTCATAGCTTCTCATAGCTTCGCATAGATTCTCATAGCTTCTCTTAGCTTCTCTTAGCTTCTCATACCTTCTCTTATCAGGTATAGCTTCTCATAGCTTCTCCTAGCCGGTCATAGCTTCTCACAACTTGTCATAAATTCTCTTAGCTTCTCTTAGCTTCTCATAGCTTCTCCTAGCCGGCCATACCTTCTCATAGCTTCTCATAGCTTTGCATAGATTCTCATAGCTTCTCTTAGCTTCTCATAGCTTCTCCTTAATCAGGTATAGCTTCCTCCCCATAGCTTCTCCTAGCCGGTCATAGCTTCTCACACTTGTCATAATAAAATTCTCCTTAGCTTCTCTTAGCTTCTCATAGCTTCTCCTAGCCGGCCATACCTTCTCATAGCTTCTAGAGCTTTGCATCAGATTCTCATAGCTTCTCTTAGGCTTCTCATAGCTTCTCTATCAGGTATAGCTTCTCACAGCTTCTCCTAGCGGTCATAGCTTCTTCACAAACTTGTCATAGTTTCTCTCACAACTTCTCTTGAGCTTCTCTTAGCTTCTCTTTAGCTTCTCTTAGCTTCTCTCTTAGCTTCTCTAGCTTCTCTTAGCTTCTCTTAGCTTCTCTAGCTTTCTTCATAGCTTCTCCTAGCCGGTCCATAGCTTCTCACAAGTTGTCATAGCTTCTCACAACTTCTCATAACTTGTCTTAGCTTCTCATAGCTTCTCCTAGCCGGCCATAGCTTCTCATAGATTCGCATAGCTTCTCATAGCTTCTCTTAGCTTCTCATAGCTTCTCTTATCAGGTATAGCTTCTCATAGCTTCTCCTAGCTGGTCATAGCTTCTCACAAGTTGTCATAGCTTCTCACAACTTCTCTTAGCTTCTCTTAGCTTCTCTTAGCTTGTCATAGCTTCTAATAGCTTCTCTCAGATTCCCTCAGATTTTCTTAGCTTCTTTTAGCTTCTCTTACCTTCTCCTAGCTTCTCATAGCTTCTCATAGCTTCTCCTAGCCGGTAATTGCTTTTCATAGCTTCTCTTAGCTTCTGTGTTTTTTGGGGACTTTGTTTATTTAGTAAACTGCTCTAATTAGAGCTGGAACCCTGCATTCGCCTGTTCCTCATTCCGCCACTCACTAACCCTAACTCTTTTGGACACTGGAATTGAGGTTAGGGTTAGGTGGCACTGTAGCGTTAATAAGCTACAGGAATTATGGCAATTTAAATTCCTCATGACTCTGTGTTCATTTTGTACTGTTTAATAGCTGTTTTGCACATATGCGTGGCTCTACGGGCATCTCTGAATGACACGTCTTAACCCCAGTTTTTCCAGTCCAGGGCCATGAGGGTTCGGGCATTCCCTCCCCTCCCCCAGGTACAAGTTGCAGGGGGATTTTTCCCTAACTGGCCTCTCTCAGACAGCCAATCGCTTCCAAAAAGCACCAGCAGGCTAGTAAATTAAATTGTTGTTCCACCCAAGGGCCTGGTGCCTACCAACCACATTGTAATTACAGATAATATTGTAATTATATTAATTATACCAATATAGTAATTATATACTTATAGTAGTTATTTACTATAGAGTTTAAAAATAAACAAATGGCTCTGAGATACAGTGGTCTAATACACCAGCCCACCACTACAGTGACCCTGTTTTGAGTTCTTTCAACAGGTCACAGCTCCAGAGACCCAGGTTTGAGTCCTGGCCTGGGTTCTGCCTGTAGGGAGTTTGCATGTTCTCCTCATGTCTGTGGAGGTTTCCTCTGGGTATTCCAGTTTTATTCCTCCCACATTCCAAAGACGTGCGTTAAGTCAACCTGTGTCCGTGTGGGTTAGTGTGGGTGTGTATCCTGAGATGGACTGGCGTCCTGTCCAGGACTGGTTCTCTGTCTGTGGGAACCTGCGAATTCAATGCATTACTATATTGTAAGACCTAGATACAGTAACATAAGATACAAAGCAAATAAATAAATCAATACATTAATCAATATACTAAATATTCTAAAAAAGGAAACTGAGAACTAAAATGAAAATCTACATGAAATAATTCTAATATATTAGTATAACAATAAATAACATACTCATTTTAAACATAAATATAAAAAAATATTAATAATATTAATAAAATATAAAAAAATGTTATTAACCAGAACTAGGAACTAGAAAATAAAATATTATTTAACCATATTTAAAATCCCATATAGAAAAAATGAAAATATTTTAAAGTTTTATTTTTTAAACAGCAGGGAATATTTGTAGTTTTTTTCTAGTGCATTCTGGTTAAAACTGTGGGATCATATTTATTTTCTTTGAGATTTAACATTAATCAATATGTTAATTACATTAAAAAAGAAGACTGAAACCTAAAATGAAAAACTACAAAAAAAAATAATATATTAGTATTACAATAAATAATAAACTCATTTTAAACAGAAATATAAAAAATAGTAATAATAACAATAATGATTAACATTTTTCTATTAACAGAACTAAAAACTAGAAAATAAAATAAAACAACATGATTAAAATCCCATATAGAAAAAATGAAAGTATTTTAAAGTTTTTTAAACAGCAGGGAATATTTGTAGTTTTTTTTCCTAGTTCATTCTGGTTAAAAACTGTGGGATCATATTTATTTTCTTTGGGATTTAACATTAATCAATATGTTAACTATATATATAAAAAAGACTGAAAACTAAAATTATGTTATATAAGTATTACAATAAATAATTAAGTAAATTTAAACCGACATATAAAAAATAGTAATAATAATAATAATAAATATTTTTTATGAACAAGAATCTAGAAACAAATAAAATAAATGACCATATTTAAAATCCCATATAGAAAGCAAAGGAAATATTTTAATGTTTTTTTTCTCTTTTAAATAGCAGGAAATATTTGTTGTTGTTTTTTTTTTCAAATGCATTCTGGTTAAAAACTGTGGGATCATATTTATTTTCTTTGGGATTTAACGTTAATCAATATGTTAAATATATAAAAAAGACTGAAAACTAATGATAAAATAAAAAATATATATATATATATTATTATTACAATAAATAATGAAGTAAATTTAAACCGACATATAAAAAATAGTAATAATAAATATTTTTTATGAACAAGAATCTAGAAACAAATAAAATACCATATTTGAAATCCCATATAGCAAAAAAAGGAAATATTTTAATGTTTTATTTTTAAATCGCAGGAAATTATTATTTTTTTTTTCTTCAAATGCATTGTGGTTAAAAACTGTGGGATCATATTTATTTTCTTTGGGATTTAACATGAATCAATATGTTAAATACTGGTTTAGTTGGAGTTGGAGTTGAGTCCAGTGCATCCCTACATGACATGAAAAAATAACCTCAAATGAATCTCCGCTTACCCGCGTCCACTCAAACTCACATGGCTTGCGAGTCACCTAGCTGTCGCTGGTTTTAAAAAGGTGAGAATGTAGGGGATTTCGATTCGATCTGAGTGCGCGGCGTGGATCGATGGAATAAATCCTACCTTGGGGTGAGGTTATGAATAGCTGAGAGGCTGCGGGACATTAAAAAGAAATGTGTAAACTGGCTGCCCGCGCTCTCTTAATAAAGATATCGGTTAGGACGTTTAGCGAGGTCACGATTCATTTGCATGACGTTTTACAACCCAGAGAGCTTCGCTCCGAGGCCATAAAAAAGCTCGCGATTAAATGATAGCTAGGGCCGGGTATCGCTTCGCGTCCTAGCCGCCACACATCACTTAGTGGGGACTAATCTAGAAATAAATTCCCGCTCGTATCTGGTGTGTCTTACAGTTGGAACTGGTTTATTGCCTCTCTTCGTTGGACGGAACAGGTACACGGCACTCCATTAGTTTGGCTCGGTGGCCCCTCTCTTTTATTTGACATTTTATTTGGCGGAGACGAACGAGCAGCAGTTGGATTATAACATAATTTGTCTTGTCTTTATTACCGGCACAAAGGACACCGCTCATTAATTATTCTGCCGTCGCAGCTCAACACAAACTGGAAAAGGTCCCTCTCTGGACAGATGGCGAGGACAATGTTATTTATATCAATCAGTCCAAAATGTTCAGCGAGGATTACTATGCCTTGGATCCATCTGATTTATTTCGCTCTCTCTCTCTCTATCCCTCCCTCGTCCGCCCCGTCCCCGCCGTAGGCCCGCTGTTCGGGCTTTTTAATAGAATCGAGACCGCAGAGACACGAGGCCAGTCAGCGTTCCGGTTTTTGATTCGAGGTTTATTTTCTCGCTCTTTTCCCCTCCTTGTTCTTCAGGTAAAGCATTCAGCAAGGGACCCGGCTGCCCTCCGGCCCTCGGCGCTCCAATCGAAAGCCACGGAGGTCTTGTCGGTTCAAGCCTGAACACAATTCTCCCCGGTTTAGTGCTCTAACACCTGTGAGTGCTTTAGCCTCCGGTCAGCAGGCTTACCCCAGCAAATCCTCCAGCGCAGTCACATAAGGTGAGGTTTGTGTTTCGATTCAAAGACGTTCCCCCATTTAAGGTCAGGACTTCACGATTTACATCTGGGTACCAGCTCTCGGTCGATTCCGCTCTCGGATTGAGTCTGCATATCTGATGGCCGACTCCCCATTGGTGGCGTCCTAGGTCAGGATTGGATTCCTGTGCCCTCTGCGGGTGTTTTGCCTCATCAGGGGCATCCACCTTGCAGAGTTCCTCCAGGTCTAGGGAACTGGGTTTGTGGTAGTAAGACGACATGGCTATATGCACAAGTATACCCAAAATAGATACAATGGGTGTCTGTATACTTTTGGCAAACGATTTTTGAAACCTATTTTTCCCTTACCCTAAATGCACTCCTTTTTTTGTAAATACCATTTTAATTAAAAACAGGTAAAAAAAATTCGGAACTCATAGGAAAAAAAATCCCCCAGACTCATCAAGGCCTTCAAAGTGAACTAGAATCCGCAAACATGTTCAACTCCTAAAACTGTTTTCCTAACAGTCTCGTATGGATTTGCTGTCCCGTCAAAGCCCGACATTAGCCAGAAAACGCTAATAATCATGCAGGTTGTGATTAAGATTTTAAACGCGTCTTTTTTCGGCTCTTTGCTAATGAAAAACAAAGTCTTGGAGGATCTTAGTCTTAATTTATTAAACATGAATAGGTCCTTGATGAAATATAGAAACGGGATATGTTTTGCATTTCAAAGAACTCGGCGTACAACTTACTCGCATGTAAATTAGGTCAAGATTTGTAAAAAATATTTCAAGCGTGTCGGAATGCAGGGATGTGAAGCACAATGATCCACCTAATGAAGATAAGAGCCGCTCTAAGTTCCTCAGATTGTCTCTAAATCAGTAAAATAGCGTTTACTTTCAAGTGCCTGATAAAGCAGCGGCCTCATTCACCAGCCTTACATTAAAGCACTTTCTCTCTTACTTTTTTCTTTTACTTTCTTTTTTTAGATAAAGGATGAGAGTGACCAGCTAGTTTATACTAGTAACTTTTTTTCCCTTTTCATTTTTCTTTCTTTTACAGATTGACAAACGTGTACATTTGGTGACATTTTTTCATTTTTCTCTTTCCTTTTGTCTTTAGTCCTTTATTTTTATTTATTTTATCAGTAATAAGTGAGTGCAACAAATGACAAATGAGCTCATATTCGTATCACTCTCTTTCCCACCACCTTTATTTTTCCTCTCCTTTTGTCTTCTTTAGGTCATTTTCTTTCTTGTTTTGATAATGAACGAGTGTAAAAAAATTGACTAGTTTATATTCTTACCCTTTACTCTTTCATTGTTTCCTACTTTCTTACTGCATCTCTCCTTTTAAAAAAGTTTGTATAATACATTGACAAAGCAATTTATATTGATGACTTCCTCTTTCTGCTCTTTTTCTTCTTTCTTTTCCATAATTTCTTTCTTTATCCATGCACTTTATCCACCTATTGACAAGAGTGTATGTTATTAACCTTCACTTTTCCATTCTTTCTTTGCCCTTTCTTTCTTTCTTTCTTTCTTTCTCCATTTAAAAAAGTATAACACTTTGACAAACCAATTTATATTGATGACTTTATTTATTTTCTTCTTTCCTTTCCATTTTATATCTATATCTACACACTTTCTTGTATTGATATGTGAGTGTAACAGAGTGACAAAAGTTTATATTATTATTTTTTAGTTTTTTATTTATTTTTCTTTATTTTAAAAGGTTAATATAATAACTTTTTATCTCTTTACATACTATATTTTATATTAGCTGCTTTTTACTTTATTTTTCATTGAAATTGGTAAATGTAATTAAGTGACAAACTAGACTTTTTATAGCTTTGTTGATATATCTTTCTTTTTCATAACAAGTGTATAATGGAGTGGCAAAGTTATATTAGTAAATTCTACTTTTTTTTTTCAGTTATTAAAATAACTAGTAATTTTCTTTGTTTTTTTCTGTCTTTTTGGCTTGTACCTGTAGGTAGTAATGGGAAGTATAAGAATGGGAGTTGCAGAAACTTTATAATGTAAAAATAATAAAAATAATAATAATAAGTAATTATAGTAGTGAAAAAGTGATGAATGTTAAAACTTTTCTTTCCTTCCTTTTTTCTTTCTTATACATAAATAAAGATTTCTTTTCCATTTTTAATGAGTGACAAGAGTGTATATTATTAACCTTCACTTTTCCTTTCTTTCTTTCTTTCTCCTTTAAAAAAAGTTAGTTTTTTTTTTCTTCTACGTCTACACACTTTCTTGTATAGATATGTGAGTGTAAGAGTGACAATTTTATATTATTAAATGTCTTTTTTAGTTTTTTTAATTTATTTTTCTTTATTTTAAAATGTTAATATAATAAATTTTTTATCTCTTAACATGCTATACTTGATATTAGCTGCTTTCTGCTTTATTTTTCTTTGAAATGAGCTTTGATTTTTCTTTGTTTTTCATAACGAGTGTTTGAAACAGAGAGACTTGTCTACTAATGTAGTCACTATGGATATACTTTTTTTCTTTTTGCAATGTATCATTATAATTAACCTTCCCTTATTTCGTCGCAGCTCTTTTTTAAGATTAACACATGCTATCACATTAACAAACTGTTCAAAAGTCAGTTACGTGTTAACACTTCCAGAAATTTCAACGTCATATTTCTTGGCTGGATTTGAACCCACAATCTTAGCAGCTCAGAACCTTAACTACCTGGCATCCCATCTTCACATCCACGTGAAAGATCTCGCATCTTTCTGTCGCTAATCGTCTCGTCTGTTCTATCGCTAGAGTTTTCGGTACAGTGTATATTTTTTTTAGGATTGTTTATGAGCCGTTTCTCCAGGTTGAGTAAAGCGCGTGTCTTTGTCTGCGCTAACTCGCCATATTCCCTCGAGCGCTTTAATGTCTTTTGTGTCGTTAGGAATCATCTGCTGCTCGGCGTTCGGCTCGGCGACAGCTTGATTTACCTGCCTGTGACAGAACGTCTCTCAGCCAATACAATTTACAGAGTAATTACCGCAGCGCCGAGTCAAAGTCGAGATTAAAGTAAAATCCTAATGAATTATAAATGGGAGTCGTACATTTTCGGGGCTTGTTGTGCTCCGTGTTGTGTTAACGCACCTTTCATTATGAGGGATAGAGACGGCGGAGGAAAGGAAAGATGCTATTTGAGTTAAAGCACGCTGACTGCTGTATTTGTTATAGCTGCTGTGAAGCAGCTGAATTTTCAACGAATGCCAGTTTCTCAAACTGCAGCGATTTGAGACACAGCCTACATTGGCAGCATTCGTAGCAGAGGTCAATAAGTTGCAGTCTGCAGTATGTACCTTGCTACAAGGTTCAGCTCCGTAGCGTTACAGTGATACAGCACCACGCAAGCAATACAAAATGATTCAATGTCATTTTAATTATCAAATTCTTGACTCGAGTCACATGATTCCACACCTCTGATTTAAAGCGATTACATTTGAAAGTAGTATGATACTTTTAAAGTAAAAAATTAAATATGCAAAGTCAAATACATCGTGAGAGCCGACTAGAAAGCTTTAGTATGTTACGGCTTTCAGGTAGCTTATTGTTTAATGAGCTCCAAGGCAAATATTTGCTAAATTTCTGCCCATATACTTTGTGTACTTGGGGACGTCCCTTCCCGAAGCCAGTCGTGTGAGATGTCAGTCGTGTCTTGACACTTTTTGAAACTTTTTCAGCCAATCGTGGTCTTGATGTGCAATTCAGCTCGAATTCATGGGTCGTGTTTCTGGCGAGCCTCAAATATGGTCTGGACGACGACAGAGCATCTGGTTTTATGCTTCATTCATTCAAGAACATAACTGTTAACTGTTGTAGCACATCCGCCTCAAGTTTTAAATGGCATTTTTCTAATGATTAAAAAAAATTTTCTGAGAAGTTCTGCACCATTTTTGGCTAAGTAGCCTCGACTCAAAAAACCTGCAAATACGTGTCAAGTCAAAGGTTTTTTGTTTGGGCGTCCCACCACAAGTTGGGCGTTTTACACGTATCTACTTGTACTGAAGCCTAAAACCCAGCTTAACACGAACGCACATGGAGTGCAGTGGAACTTAAGACGTAGCAAACTGAATCGGTTTCGGTGCTTCATTCTAATCAAGGTTCTTCGTTCTCATTAGCATCAAATTACACATCCACATAGCGTCTCGCTCTCTCTCGCTCCTTCTCGTCTAGGTCTCTCGTCCATCTCCGAGCACAGATTAACAATCCAAATTCTTCCAAACTATTTCCTCACCCTCTCGTCCTCCCTCCTGTTCTCTCTCTCTCTTTCTCTTTATCTCTCCGTCTCGGGCCGACGTCCATGGCTCCGAGCGAGCCGGTTAGTTAGCGGCGCTCATAAAAACTCAATTCATCAGCGCGAGCATCATTTGGTGCGAGCAGGAAAGCGCACAAAAGGGGTGAAGCTTGTCAGCGAGACAGGTGGCATGAGATCTGGCTCGCAGAGTGAGCAATATGAATAATAGATTCTGCTAAATGTACGCCAGTAAACACAGCTGCCTCCGCTCGCATCCAAAAGAACAGCTTGGCAGGACGGAGAGAATGGAGACGGGCGTCTATCTCCACCTCGCCTCGAACTGCAACCCCCCCAACACAACCTCCACCTGAGGGCCATGGGCTATTAACTAATCACACCAGGACGAAACAGCCCAAGAGGAGAGAAAGAAGCAGAAGGACAGTGAAATCGGAGATTACAGATGCATTGCCTTGGAAGAGAGGAAAGGAAATCACAACTGCAAAGTCAAAAGAATTCAGGCATAAAAAGTTATGAATGGATAACTTTAGAATTGGCAACATATTGTGATGTCATTTTGTACAAATTCGAACACAGACAAACGAGCAATCCCTAACATTTGCTTTCCATTGGATTCTACTTGAATGAAATCAAAACAAACTTGACCCCACCACTAAAACTAACCTTTGCAACATATTTCTTTCAGGGGGTTATTGGTCGGGGGTCACATTTTGTGCCCAGTACCCCTGCCGATATTCCCTGCTGTGTATCAAGCCCTCAGCCAAGGGAGGTGGAAGTAGTCTGGCGAGTGCCTCCATTCAACCTCAATCTGATCAAGCATCCATGGGTTTTACTGGAAAAACATGTCAGATCTAATGGAGGCCCCACCTTGCAACTTACAGGACTTAAATGTCTGCTGCTAAAGCCTTGGTCCAAGATACCACAGGACAACTTCAGAGGTCTGGAGGAGTCCCTGCCTCGACTGGTCATGATGGGAACCTACACAATGTTCGGCAGGTGGTTTTATCGTTTCATTCCAATAAGAGACAGCAAAGTTTTGTAATTTGTGTACTTTCAATGATATTCTGTGGAATTGGCTGACTTTAGACGTCAAGGTGGGATTTTAGACCTGTTGAACCAGTTCGTGGAAACAGAAGTTCCTGAGGTGGGTCCTGTTGCGGTTAGAGGGCCATGTGGTGGACTGGCGTCCCATCCAGGCACTTTTGCCTGCACTCAATGAACTCCAGATCCCCTGTAAGCCTTATGAGGATAAGCAAGGGTAAAATGGGAGTTTCTGAAATACTTATCAGGAGGTTGTCAGACCACTCCAAGACCCTTTCGCTGTGAGGCCACAGTGCTACCCACCATGCCACCCTATCGTGGGCCAGAAGGTTAAGGGTTCAAGTCCAAGAACTGCCCAAGATCTGCAGATTAAAGTCTGTCACACACTGAGCGTGACTTTTTTTTAATGCTTTTTGTACGCAATTTTTTGGATGGTGAAAATGCAATGTTTAGTTTTTTGCGAACTTTCCACTGACAACAACTCATTGACAAATCAGTGTCACTTCTACACCACATGCACCAGCTCCTGTATCTTCAGTCTGCCTCTCCGCTGGCAGCCTTTTCATACTTGGCACAACACTGAGTTTTTGTCTTCACCTTCCTTTGCCCTCTGTTGTTCCCTCTCCTGATCGGAACCACAGCGCCATTTCACTCACCTATCAGAAGTTCAGATTCGGATGATGTTAATAAAAGTAATAGTAACCTTAATAATAATTAATAATAAATTCTTTGAGTTAATTGATGTGTAGCTGCATAGACCTTGTAAATCAAATCATGGCGGTCACGGAAAAAAAATCAGACGTCCTCAATAGTGGTGTTCTTAATAAAGGATGTTGCATTTTTGCATCACTTCTTTTGCTTTGCCATCGGTGTGTAAAGGCCTTTACTCCTTAACGAATAAGCGTAAATAAAGCATTAGATCTAACTTTAGATCTGTCCTGTTCATCCGTTTCGGAAATGCAGACATGCCTCCGACGATCTCAGCCTCGACTTAACATCTCTGACGAACTCACCAGACGGGAGGAAAGGTGGCCGATTTGTCAGCGGCCCCTCCACCAGTTTCTCTGATGGCTCCCCTGTTGTAGTTTAGGATGATTTTGCCTTGCAGAAGGTAATTAATTCTTCAATTAAAATGTTGTTAAACATTTTTAATGAGCAGGAGACGCGTGGGAATAGGATATGAAAGTATGTTTAACCAGAGAAAGAAAACACGGCTGTTTGAAAGTTAGTTTAGGCGAGAAAAGGGGGAAAAAAATCCGCTCGCTGACCCACTTTCGGATGCTGCAACTCGGAATAAGAAATATAAATAAAAAATCAAATGGTGTCTCTCCCTGGACCTCCGAGGATGTGTCCCTTATCTCAGGTGATTATAGCTTCGCTTTCAGTCGCTTTTATCAGCCCCAAATTAGGCCAGTGTCACTTTCCAAACAACTCGTTTGGAAGGCTCTACCCCCTTCTGCTCCTGCGCAGGCAAATCAACGTATTCCCAGTATAACCCCTTTAATTAATGGCACAGAGGAAAATATGGTACAGAGGTTGGAGGGAAAAAAAAATCAAGTAAATTACAATCCGGATGCTCGGTTCCAATCAGCGACTGCATCTAGGCATCATAATTAAAGTCTTGCGTGTGACAAAACAAGTTTCCGCCACTCGCTAAGTGACACAATGCTACATCTTGATCGTCCTTCCATCCCTAAACAGCGCTTAGGATTTTCTAAAGAGCTTTGAGTGTTGCGCATTACGATCCTTCCACAGCCGAGCCCTCTTAGGTAATCGGTTAGCGATCCCGACTCGGTAGCTTCCTGGCAGCCGAGTCACAATTAGAGAAGTATAAATGTGTTTTTTGCTTAATCACCCCAAAACCGGCCCTTAGGACTCTCCCCTAATGCAAAGCCCATTAAGTCGGCCATCAAAACAAAGATCCCGGTCCTAATGATGGTAATCCCTCCAGCCTCTCGCACCGGCGCCGGAGCCTAAACCGGGCGTGATGGATGGGCCCGACGCTCGCACTCCGACACCTGCAGCACCGCCGAGACGGAGGCCGAGAGACACAGAGAGCGAACAGGAGAGAGAGAGACGGCTTCATTAAGCCTGCTATGGACCCCGCCTCTGTGAGTCAGCCCGCAGTCTGAACGAGACGCATGTACACGAACCTCCACAAACATCGTTAGCACAATTAATTCCTGCCCCCGCTCAGGTCCAAACTTCGGCCCACTAGCAATTCCGTGAGTTTCATTTACATAAAGGAACGAGATATTTAAGCAGCCACTGATGTCCCTGTTCCACCCCGGCACAGATGTCTAGCCCTTACCATACAGTCTGGGGCAAAAGTTTGGACACCCCCCAAGTTTTACACTTTTTTTTTTTTCTAAATGAAAAACTCAGTAAGGAACTTACAGCAGAGTCCTGTTCATTTTAAAGCATGTGACTAAAATGCTAATCAAAACGGCCTCTGTTTCATTGTTGAATGTTTTACTCATGTTCAGTCCCAGAACTTAAGCTAAGCTAGCAATTTGTAACTTTAGAAAATGTTAGGACTTTATGAGCTATTTTTTTATTTCTTAGGAGCTGCACTCTATCTGGAAAGGGAAAACAAGCTACGGCTAACAAGGAACAAAAGGCTAACCTCAGACACTGCTAACAAGCTACACAGGTTAAACACTCTAGCTAATCACAGAACTAACAAGGAACAGACACAGATTATTATCATTACTCGTATTTACTGCCCAGTTTCAAATGGCATCAGCCCTTTACATCTTCCAGCTTCTCTCTGTCTTGAAACCAAATGTGTTTCAAAAGAACAACAGGATGCCCAGACTGATTAAGGCATTCAGAGTTGAGTAATGTTCAGCAAGCGACCCTCAGGAGAAACAGCAGGTTCAGCAGGAATCATTTGAGCAGGGTGGCTCAAACTTTTGTATAACTCCGTACTGGTTAATCCTAAACACTAATCCTTGCGTACCTTCGCAATGCCAGGGAGTCAGTTATGTAACATAAAGTGATTCCTTTTTATTGGTTTGCGTTGTTTAATCTATATTCGACTGAGATGTGGAGGTGACTGAGCAACCTTATTAATGTATTAATTATATAAGGCTAATGAATTCCCTTGGCAGACTTCTATATTTAATATCAGGCCATTCGCATCTCTCTCTCTCTCTCTCTCTCTCTCTCTCTCTCTCTCTGTTTTATGAATATTTCTCTGCACAGATTACTATTAGGTAACACACATCTGTCTGGTCGAGTGTTTCCAGCGATTCTGTGCAGCACACACTCACTGAAACAGACTCGTGCTGACAGGTGATGGCGTGCTTTTAATTGCCGCAGCAGAATGAACGCTCGCGGTTTCATTAGGCATAAATAATTTGGCCACTTGGGTATCTGCATTGGCAATTACTTATTCTTTTTGTGTTCTAAATTACCCATTCTTTCAGATGTTTCTTTAATGTGATTAAGAAGCTATCCAAAATAACCAGTGGGATTTAACACTTTTTTTTAATCATGCTGGGCGCCAAAATATTTGCCTTAGCCTGCTTGGTTGCAGTATAAGCATACGGTCTATATCAGACTATATTATGATATCAAGAATGTAATACATTATGTAAAAACACTATAAAGAAATAGACGAATAAATTATTTGTTAGACCATATAGCAGCTGATTGTGGCTAAAAATTATTGTAATAATAATAATGTACAATAACAACAAATAAAATATCACAACAACATAATGTTTTTATTATTATTATTATTATTATTATTATTATTATTATTATTATTATAGTAGTAGTAGTATTAATAATAACAATAAAAATAATAATAGTAGTAGTAATGTTATTACTAGTAGTAGTATTATTAGTAGTAATATTATTACTACTAATACTATTATTTATTTATTTATTTATTTATTTATTTATTTATCTACTATGTATATTATTATTTTATAACAACAAAACAAACAACACCAATAACAACAACATTAATAATAATAATAAAAATATTAATAATAATAATAATAATAATAATAATAATAATATTAATAATAATAACAATAATAATAATAATGTGATTGCTATTATTATTATTATTATTATTATTATTATTATTATAGTAGTAGTAATAATAATAACAATAAAAATAATAATAGTAGTAGTAATATTATTACTACTACTACTATTATTTATTTATTTATTTATTTATCTACTATGTATATTATTATTTTATAACAACAACATTAATAATAATTAAAAAAAAAAAATAATAATAATAATAACAACAACAACAATAATAATAATATTAATAATAATAACAATAATAATAATAATGTGATTGTTGTTATTATTATTATTATTATTATTATTATTACTACTACTACTATAAAATACTACTAATAATAAGTTTTCTTGAAAATTTCAAATATTAATACATAAATAAATAAATGATTAAATAAATAAATAAATATTTTAAGTTACTCTGTAGCAGTACTCATGCTTGCTTGTTACATAACTAAAATAAAAAACTAAGAAAAAAAAAAAGTTAAATTGTACTCAGAATGGTGCAATAAAGTCAAAACATACAGAAAGCTGCGATTCAGTAGCTACTGTAACTCAGATATAACTCTGTACAATTGTGGTAAGCAGAACAGCATGTCAGAATGTATAATACATTGAACATTGAGGCAGATGGGCTACAACAGCAGAAATTCACACTCAAAATTTATTTTGCATTTATATAGCTATAGCACTTTTTACAATGAGGCATTGTCTCAAAACAGCATTACGATTTTAGACCATTTTATAAATTATAAGACTAATCCCAACCTGAGCAAGCCTAGGGCGACAGTGGCCAGGCAAAACTCCCCAAATCTTATTAGGAAAGAACCTTGGGTGGACCAGGACTCAAAAAGGGACCTGGTTGTTAACATGAGGGAGGGATCATCTGTAACTATAGCACACACTAGAAAAAAAGTAAAGAAACTGTGCAAAAGCCTTGGCTTCCTTCCAGGTCATCCATTCGTGTAGGCCTGTGTTAGCTACGCTTTTAACGTTTGGGTAAAAGTCTGTATGTTAGCGTGGTGCTAATTAAAATGTCCTTGCTCATTAGTGGCGGTTGGCCTGTGTGTTTTGGACGTTCGGCGCGTCCCTGGCAGAGTGGTGGCAGCCCAAATTTAGACGCGTATGTCACTGGTTCTTCGCCCATCAGATGGACTGTGGCAACACAGCAAAACTGGGGCAGCCGTCCGTCTCTACGGACTACTACTCCCACACACACACACACACACACACACACACACACACAGATGGCTGAAGAGCGGGACCCGAGCTTGTGACTAGAAACTCGTCTGTGTACGAGGGCAGGAGGAACGGACGTCATACGAGAGGAATTAACGTGGGCGATCCCATGAGTGACGGAGACCCTGCAGGGAGCATATGTGCCGAACAAGACCCTGGTATTAGCACCACCCCCTGCACCCCCTAAAACCAGAGGGGCATTTGGGTGTTAGGATACTTCTTCTGCCTACATAACGTCAAATCCCAGTCCTGAAAAGAAGCACGCTCTAAATAATATCTCAGCATCCTTTAGGACCCTCTAGACCCTGCAGGAGGATTCTAGAAATGCCTAAAACCAAACCGTTGGCACCAATAATAATCGATCTTCTATCATCCAGTATTGGTGAGATCTGGGTGTATTGTAGCCTCAGATGCCCGTCCTAAGTCAACAGGGGTGGGACAAAGTTGTGGTCATCTGCTGTAGCCCATCTCCCTCAAGGTTTGACGCGTTCTCCTCTGATCTCTAGCATCAACGAATCATTTTGACCCAGAGAACTGCCCTCACTGGAGATTTTCCCTTTTTCGGACCATTCTCTGTCAAACCTACAGAGGGCGCTCTGTGTGAAAATCCCAGTAGATCAGCCGTTTCTGAACTACTCCACGCCAAGCCACGATTAAAGTCACTTAAATCACCTTTCTTCCTCATTCCGATGCTTGTAAATGCAGGTCAAACTGCCGTATGATTGGCTGATTAGAAATTTGCATTAAGGAGCAGCTGTACCTCAGAAAGTGGCCGCCGAGTGGAGAGACATTTCTGTTTGCATCTTCCTCAGCGCTGTCACTTTAGACTTGGTCTGTGTGTTTTTAAGAAGCGCCGCTCAGAGATGGTACGACCCGAGCATGCTGCGGGCGTGAGTGCCAGGCGAGCTGATAGTTCTGCTGGATTTGAGCCATCGCTGCACTTGGTCATGGGAAGGGCGCTGGGCATTTTACATATCTGGAGTCAATTTATGATTTCTCTCTCTCTCTGTGTCTCTCTGGGTTGGGGGCTCCAGTGCATGCCTAAATCGCCCCCTCCACCCTCCAGCCCTCATGCCTTGAAGTTGTAATATTTCTAGAGGTGTAATATTGCGCAAATATCGAACGTAAACAGGATTAGCATTATCACGGGCGCATGAGAGGCCCGGCGTCTTCAGTAATGCAGATAAATACATGAATATGTAAAATGGTCGGGGGGATCCTTTTGAAGATGGCGATGCACAGAGTTGTGCACTTAAGGAAACAATGATATTCGCGGAGCATTTCAATCAGGGGGGGAAAAAACTTTCGGAGCGCTAAACATAAAGTTTTCCGAGCGCATTATGTGCTCTTGAATCCGAGACGACGATGATGGTGACTCTAATGGTGCGCTGCACCAAAACAGAGAGCTTGTTCTCCAAATGCGATTTTTTTTTTCTTTTCCCCGTTTGACACAATGAAGAGAAAATGAGTATATTTGTCAGCCGAGGCGCTGGTGAAGAATGAAAAATAATTTTCTAAGAGATGGCCCCCTTTTCACCCTCCCCGCTCTGAATATGGCATATCGGAGGCAGTTATTTGATCTCCGTACAGATGGCCTCCGCCGCTCATATCGCACTGACACCAGCACGCCAAATACCAGGCCTTGATTTATCGATAGCGCCGAGAAAGTTAATTGCAGCTCACAAGTCCCAATCAGTCTTTTGGGAGGGATCCGGGACGCCACGCGCCAACACCCGACATTCATATCGCGACACGTTTGTTTGTTTATTTATGTTTACGCAGCCTCGAGATTGCACAATGTCGCTGAAATTGCCCTCCTTTTCGGGATTCAATAAGTGCGCGCAGGAACATTGTCAACATGACGCCGTCTGTTTGTTTACGCCCGAC
This sequence comes from Ancistrus triradiatus, assembly GCA_025084515.1. Classification (NCBI taxonomy): domain Eukaryota; kingdom Metazoa; phylum Chordata; class Actinopteri; order Siluriformes; family Loricariidae; genus Ancistrus; species Ancistrus triradiatus. Next base: position 505,926 of record JAJAGP010000134.1, read on the forward strand.
TGGAATCCGGCTTTAGAAGTGGCTTTATAGCGCTGTGATATACGTTCCTCATCTCGCCTCTTCATCAAACCCTCCAACGGCCAGGCGTAAATAGGCCTCTCTGTAAACGATGCGCTGCGTGTTTAACAACATTCATCAAGGTTCGAGACGCGATGATTAATATCGGAGCAAAAGCACAGCTTAGAAGTTCGGAAGAGGGAAGCCAGGGAGGGAAGGCCGTGTTGCTGCATGGGTGAGCATGGGAGGAAGTATGGCATTTTCTGTGTGTGTGTGTGTGTGTGTGTGTGTGTGTGTGTGTGTGTGTGTGTGTGTGTGTGTGTGTGTGTATCCTGTAATTGCCACTAGTACTCAATCTCAGCCATGAGTAATATGGCTCCTAATGAAGTGGAACCAAAAAAAGCAGTGTGGGTAATAAATATACTACTACTACTACTAACATAGCAACAGTATGATAATAATAATAATAATAATAATAATAATAATAATAGCAACAAGAACAACACTAATAACAGCACCAAGGATAAAATAATAACACCAATCAGTAATAATAATATAATATAATATAATATAAAATAATATAATATAATATAATATAATAATAATAATAATAATAATAATAAAACAGTAATAATAAAAATAAATAATAATATAATAAGAATAAATAAAATAATTACAATTATAACAACAACAACAAAATCATACTAAATAATAATAATAATAATAATAATAATAATAATAATAATAATTTAATAATAATGCAATAACAATAAATAAAAATATTTAAAATAATAACAACAGCAATAATAATTATAGATATAATTATAATAGTAATAATAATAATAATAATAATAATAATAATAATAATAACTACAAGAACAATAAAATAATAATAATAATAATAATAATAATAATAATAACAATAATAACTACAAGAACAATAGTAAAAAAAATATTATTATTATAAAAAATAATAATAACAACAAAACAGCAATGACAATAATAATAAAAATAAATAATAATATAATAAAAACAATAAATAAAATAATCAGAATTATAGCAACAATAACAACAAAATCATACTAAATAAAAAAAAAAAGAATAATAAAAATAATAATAATAATAATAATAATAATAATATATATATATATAATGTGTGTGTGTGTGTGTGTGTGTGTGTGTGTGTGTGTGTGTGTGTGTGTGGAGAGTGTTGTATGTTATTGCGACAAAGCCTCGGTTACAAAAATATTGTTACATTGTCACCCTTGTAAATGGATGTCAGAAATGTGGGCCCTCAGAGTGTGTGTGTGTGTGTGTGTGTGTGTGTGTGTGTGTGACACTGAGGCAGGAGGACGGCTGAAATAAACGAGCTGAAGTGAACCATCTTGTGCTCGGCGGTGCCAACATGGCGCCCCTACCTCCTCCTGGCTGCCGTCCAACTTCCTCCCGTCTTCTGGGAAAACACGACGAGAAATGGAACAACTGGTTTTAATGAAACAATTACAAGACACTAATTATTATGTTAATGTTTGCCTACTATCATCAGCAATTGCTAACAGCCTTCTGTACCTAGAGGTTTAGCACCAGGTTTTTTCTTCCCCTTGCCCTTCCTGCTTGGCGGCAGGAGAACGTAAGGAGATAGAGGACGTTCCGGGGCACAGTGGTGGAGTTAGTGTACATAGCAGATAGCGAGGGACGTCTAAAGTGTTGACTTTGAGCAGCAGGCGGAGAAAGGAAAGTAAATGAGCAGTAGGACGACGGGGACGCTGAGGGGAAAGACGAGAGACTGGACCGTTGGGGGGGGGACTCATGCCCAGCATGAACGGAGAGGAAGATAAAGGGTTTGTCAGACGTCAAGAGCATCACTGTGACATGATCTACCATAGTGCCAAGGATCTGACGAGCCAGAAGGAACTATGAGGAACCGTTAAAAATGTTTTTCTCCAGTGAGACCTAATATGAAAGAGATTGAATTCAGTATGAGTTAGGGGAATTGAACCCAAAACCTTCTCACAACTAGAAGAACTAGGAAGGAACCTGCGAGCACAAGTTACAACTCTTTTAAAGCTATATATTAGTAGATGCTTTTCTCAAATTCTAGAAATGAGGTCTTTTACTTTCCACATGCGTTTAATTCAGTTCATGAGGAGCTGGGACCCAAGTCCAGACAGGACACCGGTGCATCACCGGACATACTCACTCACACTGGGATGCTTCATATACACCAGTTGACCTAATATAAGTCTTGTGGGGGAATGTGGTGGAAACCAGAGAATCTGGAGACATGGGAAAGCATGCAAGCTCCATTCAGGTGGACTGTGGGCTGGGAATCGAACCCATGTCTTTGTGTGTCCCTCTGCTAGACATGCCTACCAAAGCCATTTTGTTCTGTATCTTAATAAAAAAGACAGAGAAATAATTACATATGGTCATAATACCATTGGTAAAACAATCTACTCTAATGGTGACTATAGAACCCAAACTTAATACGTGCTAAACAAGTTAAGTATTAAGTTAAGTAGAATTAAAGGCAAAACATTGGACATTACTTGCTAGTGTATAACCTGAAAAGCCCAGTAGCAACATCCAGGGTTCGACCTGATTATAACCATTTCTGTTTTATGTCTCAGCCTGTGTGGAGCACCAGTGGAATCTGGGTAACCTTCATGGGAAGAATCCCATCTGCACGGGTGACGACCCTCTCCTGCTCATGAAAGCTCCAGCAGGAAGTGACGGCTCGGGCCGATGCGAGCGAGAGGAAAGGGTACGATTGTGTGGGAGCGCAGGAGGGGCTGCGCCATGGTGCGTGGGACATATCAAAATATTTGACAGACTTCAGGATGGTGAAAACAGCTCGGCGGCCCCTGGCTGCTCGGCCGTATTGTCTGAGCACCGCCAGCCCTGATGTGGCCCTTTCGGAGCAACTCAGTGTGTGCTAATACCATGTAATGAAATTAAGGGGTTATGGGCAGAGCTGTTGAGTTTGGCCTCCACGATAGTGGATTTTTCTGCGTGTGATGCGGAAAAAAAACCGCAACACGTCTGTAAAATTTACACGGATAACTTGAAGCGTGAAGGTGCTTGAAATTTTAGATTAAGATTATTAATTAAGCTCTTGCTTTTCTCCAGTATGATGTCAAATGAAGCAATATGGGTGAATTCAGGTGGATTAAGCCTTTGAGCCCTAAGCTAGTTTCCTGTACTTTTGAAGTGTTCTGGACATTTATAAATGTCTACACGAGACAATCACACGTCATATGTGGGCCACTGTGTGATGGTCCATCCCAGATGCCTCAGAGAAGTCGACGCCGCTTCTGGACATGACTAACATAAGGCTTCTTTTTTTAGCACAGTAATGTTTTAAGTGGCATTTGTGAATGTAACTCTGCAGTTTGATAAAGTAACCCCTTGTCCATGTGGTTCCATCAGCTATTGATGAATGACGGTTCTTGATGCAGTGCCGTCTGAGGGAGCGGAGATCACCCCTCTTCAGTTTAGGCTCGCACCCTTACCCTTTATGCACTGAAATTCCTCCAAATTCCTTGAACCATTTGATGATATTATGCACTGTAGAAGAAGAAAGTCTTTCTTTGAGGAACATTTTTATTAAACATTTCAATAATTTTCTCACACATTTGTTGACAAACTGGAGATCCTCTGCCCATCTTTGGTCATGAAAGACTCAGCCTTTCGTGGATTCTGCTTTTATACCAAATCATGATTATTATCACCCGTTGACATCACATCATTATTGAGTCTTTTATCTCATTACTAGCTCTAAATTGCCCCCAACCCAACTTTTTTGGAACGTGTTGCAGGCCTGAAATGCAGGAATGGATGTTTATTCGCAAATGAAATGAAGTTGCCAGACAAAACATGAAATATCTCACTACTGTCTGCAGTCAAACAAAAGACAAAAGTATGTATGCATTTCCCATACTGTCATTGATATCTTTGTATATCGGTGCTAGTGTCTGTCCCAGTTTGAAGCCTTCTTCATATGCGGCCGAGAAATGCGTCCTTCGTTGGTTCTATGGATCCGTTGGATCCTGAATGCTATGTATAGTACGGAACCTCGAGAATGCACCATGAAGGTAACTTTGAAAACTTATTGGACAGATATGAATATTTATAGGAAATTAGCCTGGTTTATTTAGCGCTAGCCTGTCTGGAGGAAAAGATGAAAGGTTCTTTCTGGCTCTATACCTCTCTCTGTCTCACGGCCTCTCTCTCTGGGACACAATAGCCAACCAGCCGTTCAATTAGCACGCCATCTTCAGCTGAGTGCATGACAGGTCCGGCTAATTGTTAATCCTGCCATAACTGTTGCTCGGCGCAATTAATCATACAGTTTGCTCTGGCAACCTCAGACTGAGTGAATGAAGGTTTCTACAATAAACATTTCCCTCCTGCAGTTAGCAGGTTAAGGTTGCATTTAATCTTCATTTAGGCGGGTACGAGGCAAGCGCCGATCTCCGAGCGGCGACTAGAGAGCCGAACACGAGCCTGGCGTGAGCGGCGTAAATGCCACGCCGACACCAGATCAGCAGAAACGATCGGAAATAATCCAGATCCCCGAGCGGCGCGGGCAGAGAAAGCAGCCACGGCAGGGTCAAGCGCCATTCATCATCATGTGAAGAGGCTTTCTCAGCAGCAGCTGGCTGCGAGAGAGAGAAAGGTATTCTTTGAAAGAACAGGGAAGCCAGCAGCACAATCGGTCCTGTGAGGCGCCCGAAACAAAAAGAAGGAAGCCTAAGAACACAAGGTGCCACTGTCTGTACCAAGATGCATGGCAAGACGATGATGTCACTGTTTCCTGACCTCTGGAGTCACAAGACTAGCCGGCGTTCCTGGGAAGTTGCGATCGGGTACAAAGGAACAGCCTGTGCTGGCAGAACGCAGAACTCAGATGTGACCCCCCCACACCCCCAATTGAATTTTCCTCTCCGTGACCAAATTATGATTAATATGTTTTCTATCTGATCGTTCAGGAGATTCCGGGGCGAACAAGAACATCCCTTGTTAGGGTGAAAGCGACCCTCAGGCTAGAGTCATTCATGGAGGCCAAATCAGTAGACGGAATGTTTTTTGCACTGTATTTCAGGATTGGCCGATCATGACATATCGACATTCTTACATTTTAAAACGGCCTTAGTTGTAGTATTAGCACATGTTGAATCATGAAATCAGTACAAATAACAAGCGGTACCTTCTGTAACCTTACATTGTTTTGACCATTTTGCAATTCACATTCATTCAGTGCTGATTATTAGAAATGAAATATATAAATACATAAAAACACATTAAGAACGCAACTTTGACATAAAAAGTTCAAGGTTACTTTAAAACAAAACAAAATATATACTTTTTTTCTCCATAAAGTTGAAATTCACAAAAAAAGTACATGACCATACACTACATAAATATATGAATGAATTAATGAATAAACTAAAAAATCAACACATTGTTTATAAAGCTCAGGATCTCTTGGACCACTGGGAATAAAGTGAAATAAAATAAATGAATCACATTTTAAGTGAACATTTTGTGTTAAACTTAAAATACAACCTGTTAACCATTTGAAATAACAAATGCTGATCATTTTTTCCGCAGTAACGTCACTTGGTCACGTGAAGCACCTGTAATGATGCTGTGTCCAAAAATGCTGATTCATAGACATACAAGACAATCACCTGTAACGTTACATCATGTTTCTACACTCAGTGTCCAGTTTTTTAGCTCCACATGCCTTAACAGTGCACTTTGTAGTTCTAAAATCACAGACTGTAGTCCATATGTTGCTCTGCCCCCATTAGCCTCTTATTATTCAATGGTCAGAACCACATTTGGGTGGTGGATCATTCTTAACATTACAGAGACATGGTGGTGGTGTGGCAGTACTGACTGCTGGACTGAGACTAGTCAAGTCAAGTCAGATTTATTTCTATAGCACTTTTTACAATGGAGCATTTTCTCAAAGCAGCTTTACAATTTTAGTCTGTCTTCTACTAACTACGTCCAATCCCAAATTTAGCAAGCCTAGGGCGACAGTGGCAAGGAAAAACTCCCTAAGCATTATGAGGAAGAAACCTTGGGAGGACCAAGACTCAGAAATGGACCCAACCTCCTTGGGTGGCCTAGATGATAAAATCATGTAGAAATATGCATATTGGCATTATTTAATCCAGTACACAGAGTTACTGTAGGACGGTTCGCCAACCAAAACTATCCAGCCAGCAGAATCCTGTAGAAGGTGTCTAGCACTGATGAATGACTAGAGGATGACTGACACAAACTGGGCAGATGAGCTGCTGTCTCTGACTTTACACACATATATACATATATAAAATTATGTAGGTGTGTGTGTGTGTGTGTGTGTGTGTGTGTGTGTGAGCGCGTGCGCTGGGAACAAGTCTCGCCATTTGACAACTGCGTAGACTGGCACCGGTACAGCTTGGGTAGGATTTAAAGTAAACACAAAGTCCATGCAGACTCATCCTTTCTACATTCTCTCTCTCTCTCTCTCTCTCTCTCTCTCTCTCTCTCTCTCTCTCTCTCACACACACACACACACACCTCCAACACTTTCTTTTTGTTGTACACCCCCGCACACTGAAGGCCCCATCAGCAGGACTCCTTCCCTAATTTGACTTGCTCCACAGGTGGGCAGCAGCTGCAGGCATGTAGGTCTCCTCAGACTTTGAGGCCTCCGTGGCCCAGCGGGTTCTCCGGCGGGTACAATAGCTCGGGACGGCCAGGTCTGAGGAACGCAGCACTCAGCCTTTCTGCCATGGCCCGGAGCTAGCGGGGCGACACACACTGCTCCTTTTGTCTGCCTGTCTCTGCGTTTGAAATGGGGGGCTATCAAAATCCCACCTCCCTGCTCACGTCTCAAATAAAGCCTTGTCTGTGTCACCGTTTTTTTTTTTTTCCTTTTTCATGTGGGCTCGATCCGGCCAACGTGCCTCTATTTCGACTGTAAATAACATCACACATAAAGCCATTCGAGCAAATATAATGTTCAGTCTTCTGCCCCATACACAGCAAAGATAATCTTCAAGGCTGTCCGAGGTTTGAACAGGAATGCAAGGCATATATTTAAAAGTACAAGCAATGCAAAGAACATGAAAGAGGAAATGGATTCATATTGACCCGTGATATATGCCTATATGTGTGCTTTGCTGTATAACAATATTGCTCATATACTCATATTTAGACGCCCCAACAGGCAGCAAACCATGTATATACTCAAATAAAAAGCTGAATTCGGTAGCATTTGGGAAAACCCAAGATGAAATACGATTCATATTGTACTTATCTCATGATCTATGAAACATCACCATCAAAGCCTCTTCTCTACATAGCGAATAATCTAATAATCTAATAATAGATCACAAACAATGCCGTATGTAGGAAGTAAACGTCATCACTCATGAAGCCATATTGTCTATATACACCCAACACCATTTTCAAACAATCCTCTCACCAAGAGGTACATCTCCCAAAAGTAGCCTCTGAGAGCCTTTTTATAGGGCAGCGTGTGAAGCACTTTAACTTTATATCTTTATGTCCTTTATACTGCTTTACATAAATGCAGTCAATACTGACTAAATACAGAAAGATATTGAAATAATAACGTACGATAAAGCCAACCACATCAAACTCAGTGCAACCTTCAACCTGGAATTCATAATAATGATGGGTATTTTCAATAAAATTGTTTTTGTGACACTGCAGCGATGCCAAGTAGATAAGTAACAAAAGGCCTCCATTCTATAACCTCAACTCTCCGGATTTTCCCACAGCTACAGGCTCTTATTTACATCCTGAAGTAGTAAATAACATCACACATAAAGCCATATTGTCACGCATAGCTTCTGCTTGGTTATATTTAAACACACCAAAGGCTATCCTGCAATCTGTTTGGAGTCTGAACCTAGAAATAACAGCATAATGCACTCCTTCATGAGTTACACGCGAATACAATGTTCATATTCAGACGGAAAGTCCAGGCATGAAAGGAGAAATGGCTGAAAAAAAAAAAGTGAAGAATGGATTGGTAACTGTGTCAAATTCACTACAAAGACCCGTTGGCAGTCCTAAATAAGTATTAATAATTGCATTAATAATTAAGAAAATTGTAATAATCCCTTTTTTCCCTCTGAGGCGTTACAATTTCTTTCTTTTCATTTCTTTCTTTGTGTCTGACTGACTGATGAACGGACAGAATAATGGTCACCTAGTTGTTGATGGATTCCTATAAAGAGACATGAGTAGTGTCTCTGTACCAGGGCAAGTAATGCACCTCCATACCGGAATGATTAACAATTATTTAATATGGACTCAAGCTCTGCTTGCCTGACGCTTTTGGCATCCCAGTCTTATTTAATTTCCTATAACGTGCGACTCAAACAGATCCTGATTGTGGCATTGAGGAATGGTGACATGAAGAACCATGACAGACAGTGAGAGGCTGTGGGCTATTTCATTTCAGCCACTGTTGTTTATAGGACTGCCGATTAGCCTCGATGAAGAGCATGTAAGTATGTTTGATGAAGAAAGAGAATCTGAACAGTTGATCGTGAACTGTATCTAATATGAATGAATATTGGTGTTAATTAGCACACAGTACATCGTGGCATCATTCGATTTTGATACTGGTTGGTCAAGAAGTGTTTGACCAATCAGCAGCACACAAACACACAGGGATCAAATCAAATAGCCTAAACACTAACTGCATCTCTGCAGTGTTACCAACAAACCCATTACGTTTAGTCTATCTGCTATTATAGCTAGGGTTGGGAATCGTTTGCATTTTATCGATTGCGGTTCTTATCTGTAAGTCTCGATTCAAGAATCGTTAAAAAAAAAAAGTTTTTTTTATATATTTCAACTGACTCATGAATTTCAGCTAGGATATGCTAGCCAGGTGCTAACACTGTCTGTGGAGCTGGCTAATGCAGCATTTGGGCCGGTGCCTTACATGTTTTGCCCAGCTTTACAACAGATCAACATTCCACCAAAATTCGGACCAGTTTTGAGCGTCTGTCAGTTTTGAGCGTCTGTCCACTAATGCTAACAACACAGCGCACCAGTCCTGGTAACCTGCTCTGACATATTTTTTGCACTAATGGATGTGCATTTGAAGCACAGAATGCATTCTTTTTTTTTTTAACAGATCCCTCATTCTTGGAATTTTGGAATTCGATACCCAACCCATATTACAGGTGCTGAATTAATTCCCATCTATGTGGTTTGAGGCTCGTCCCATATGCACATTTCAGGCGAAGGTTAAGCGAAACGCTGCTGCTTGTGCAACTGTAATATTAGGACAGTTATTAACACACACTTTCAGTGTCATTAATATTTCAGCACGGAAGGTGAGTTAACATGACACCTGTTTAAACACTAGCGTGATGGATCGGACTTTAAGCGGCTTAAAATGGTGCTGTTTTAACCTGGTGAAATATTAATAACACTGATCTGTGAGGCGATAATACATTCAGTTAAGCTGAGCTACTCTGATCTCTTACTACTGTTGCTGTAGCGGAGATCGAACGTTTCTGAATCCGCCATGTTTACCTTCCATGAATGACCAGATAAACTTAGCGGAGTTTGAGCTTGATGAGGTGAAGCAAAAGATAAATATTTCACCACAGAAGCTGAGTTAGCACGGCACCTGTTAGTGATTCGATCTTAAGTGGCGCTGTTTTCCTTCTGTGGTGAAATATTAATAACACTGATCTGTGAGATGTTATTAAATTCAGTCAACCTGAGGTACTGATCTGCTACTGTTACTGTAATGGAGACTGAACTCGTCTAAATCCTCTGTGTTTACACTTTTATGCAACCAACAACCAGAGACAAACTTGAGTTTAAACTCCAACTAGCGTAATGCTAGCGCTGATTTAGTGACAAGTGACAAGTAGAATTAGGTTTAAAGAGTTTAAATCGCTCGCTCTCAGAAGTGTTAATACTTTTTCACCACAGAAGCTGCGTTAGCATGGCACCTGTTAGCATGATGGATTTGATTTTAGATAGCGCTGTTTTAACCGTCTGTGGTGAAATATTAATAACGCTGATCTATGAGATTAAATTCAGTCGACCTGAGGTACTTAATGGGCAACCAGAGGTAGACGAGTTTAACCTACAGCTAGCATAATGCTAGCACTGATTGCAAGTGAAAAGGTCTGCTGAATTCAAATAACTCTCTCTCAGGTAAGTGTTAAGTGTTTGACCCTAGATATTAGAAGATGATCTAAGATTGTAGAGTTGCTTTGAGACAACGCTCCACTGTAAAAAGAAATAAATCCGACTTGAGAAGCTGAGTTAGCATGGCACTTGTTAGTGTGACAGATTCCATTGTAAGAGGTTTAAACGGCTGTTTTAACCTTTTGCGTGTGGAATATTAATAATTCTTATGTGAGAGAGGTAACCTCTCACTACTGCTTTTACTGTAATGTAAAAAATGTTGCGTTAACATTTCATAAGCCATTTTTTGTTGTTGTTGTTTTTTTTTAGATATAATACCGGAACCTTAATTGACACCTAGAGGATTTTCTAAATCCTTGCCTCAGTAACCTCACCTTGGCTGGCTGGCTCTAAAACATCTCTGTGTGATGAAGACTGAGAGCTTTTTTGACACTTCTCTCGGTCCGTGCGCTTAATTTGTCCCTGGGCTCCTGTCATGACCTTGATTGGCACTGCTAACATGAATAGTCTTCACCGTGGGCATCTCCTGAATCGGTGCTAGCACGCCATTAGGGTTTTCATATTAGCGGCTCACTTCAATGACAGATCGATGACTGGCGCTCGGCAGGTGTTTGCTAAAGCGCTACCTGTCTTTCCTCTCCCCCGCCAGCCCGTCACAAGAGACGGATTTAATTAACATAACGATCAAAGTCAGACCCCGAGGTGAGAGCCGTGTGCTCGGCTAATTATTTAGCATTAAGGTAGACAGGCTAGCACATACTTCAAAAAGGCTTGATTAGGTTTGCTAACAACGGCGTCGTGCCCGCGGAGGAACTGCGCTGGCATCAAAACATCAGGGGAGATAAGGAAGTGAGTGCTGAGTGGTGCCACAGGTAACTCGCCTCCTTTCTGACAGGGCTTGTTTACACGGTGATGGCATTAGCACGTAATTTGCGGCAACTTTTACCTCAGCGTGGGTGAAATATGTAGGGCAAGTAAACACCTGCTCATCTCAAAGCAGCTGCCTTCCTGCTAAGGCTGTTTACATGGCAATAACGTGTTTTTGAGGGGATAAACCAAGCCCTTTTTCAAGGTGACATGGTTCCGGTGATATGTTCATTATCGATAATTTCCTGGTTAGCCCTGCTTTATTTCAGGCACAGATTTGATTGGGTACTTTGATGGGTTTGTTAGCTGGTAAGATGTAAAAGGGACATGGAATATGCCGAATTTTAAAAATAATAGGTGTTACTAAGTGAATAATAAGTAGTACTGTGGTAGCCTAGCAGTTAAGTTACTGGACTATGAACCAGAAGGTCCAGGGTTCAAATCCCACCTCTGCCAAGCTGCCGCTGTTGGATCCTTGAGCAAGACCCTTAACCCACAATTGCTTGGATTGTAAGAAGAACTGTAGGTCACTCTGGATAAGGGCGTCTGCTAAATGACAAGAAGCCTAATATGGCACCACCATCAGGCAAACGCTAATTGATTAGCTTTAGAGTTAGGAAACTTCTGACACTGGGGTCATTAATTAGTATCGTTGGTAAATTTTGGACAGCCGTACCAAAATATTTGGACTAACTTAGAGTAGGTGCTTCGTCACTGAAGACAATACAAGTGCTACTAGAAGAAAATGTAGTTTAATAGATTGTCTCAATGTTAAGAGCGTAGCATAAACCTATGAGGTTGAGGTTGAATGTAAAACGTTAAACGTGACGTTTCTGCCATTTCTTTGCCTTTCAAAACATATTGGAAAAAAAACCATTAAAATTGCTATGATATTTGTGGCGCGCAAAAGTCTGGCCATAGTTTCAGGTGATCTACTAGGTTAACTTCTTTTGATCGAGGGAATATATTAATTGGCTCGGGTTGCCATGTTTTCAAAAGGCAGTAAAAGTTTGAGCTTTGTGTTTCATTAAAGCAACTGTAACTGGGTTATTCCTAATAAAAACCTTACTTTAGTACTAGTTTTACTTTAAATTAATACACTACATTTGTCCTTTAAGCTGTTCCTATCGAGTACTTGCTAATATGTCGCTATGCCAGCGATTAACAATGTAAATCTGGAATTTACCTTAACAATAAGATGACTGATTTCTCAATGTTTCTCAATTCTGAGGAAATTTCTCCTCCTTCCATAACCACAGGGGGCTATTAGCCAACTGTTGTTATGTAAATGGAGTGTGCTCTATCTCTCTGTGAGTATATAGTGTACTGTAGCCTGGTTTCACTATTGGTGGTGTTCTAATTTGATAGTAGCATATGATTTGAGACACAGCCATAAATTCCAGAGAGCTAATTTAACTGCCTTTGATTTAACTGCCTTTCAGTTTTCTGAACTGCATTCGGGCGAATACAGCCTGGCTGAAAAACAGACTGTCTGCAGAAGTTTGGGCACCCCTGGTCAAATGTTACGTTTAACGGAATAAAAATTAAAAATGTATAAAGGGCTTTGAGCGAAGACTCTTTGTTCTCTGTGCCTGTGGCCTTGATTGTGGCATAAATTCGAGAAACTTCAGTAGGGCTAAAGTATTAAGGTATTACTGCATATTACAAAGCAGCGGCTCTAAAGCACTCCACTACAATCTCCAGAAGGCCAGTTTAGCACCCTTTTGTGAGACATTAGTATACCTTACCTTAGGCACGCTGAAGTTAATAGCACTTACGCCACTCAGAGATAAGTGTTATTAATATTTCACAGCAGAACGTGAGTTAATGTGGCGGTTTAAACACCGCTGTGATGGATTCCATTTTAAGTGGAGCTGTTTCCTTTCTAAGCGACGGCAGTCAAACAGTGAGTTCAGGAGGCACGTCTGGAGAAGCTCAGAGTCCCAAACAGAGAGGGATTAATGGCACTTTCAGCTACTGGATATATACCTTGTATAACGACATGAGAAATTTTGTACATACACTCCATAGCCAGAAGTTTGTGGACACCCCGAACTTGAAGATTAGTATGTAGTTTGTTTTCCTTCGCTGCTACATCTGGATGGTTGAGGTTGAGGGTTTCAGTCCCAGTACTGTCAAGCTGCCACAGCTGGGTTCTTGAGCAAAGCCATTAACCCACAATTTCTTGGATTGTATCATTGTATCATTTGTAATTCATTCTGGTTAAGAATGACTGCTAAATGGTGTATGTACCAAAAAAATAAGTTGCAACTGCAGAATTTCTCTGTCTGTACTCAGACTGCAAACCACAAGATATTTAACTTGATGGGTTTTATTAGCTTCCAATTGCTTCCTCGTTTTGTTTGGGAGATTAACCCATTTTCCTATGAATGCAAACACAAATAGCAGTAAGCAAGAATAAGTGATGATATTATGATAAAAACCGTCCTTCCAGTCACTTTGATTTGTATCATTAACAGTCCTGGATGCTAAACTTGACACCAGGCCTAGTTCTGGGCTCGGACTTGAGATTCCAGCTGGATGAGGCTGTGTGTGTCGGAAGTTGCAGCAATTACAGTGTTCATGTGCCATCGCTGTTTCAGATCCAAGAACAGACCGGACTAATAAAAGCTGGCGAGAAACTGGACGTCTTTTCAGTGACCACATGGTTCTATTCAGATCCGGTGCATTTTATGTTATTATTGTGGAAATGTTTGTCCTGAATCATTTTGTTTGGAGCTGTCTCCTTTTTTTTCGAACATAGAAGGAAACCGATAGGTGAGAGATGGGAATCGAATTGGTTTGAGGTGAAAAATGCAGCATCATGCTCTCCTGAACTCAGTCCCTGCAATGAAACGGCACTGAAGTCGCATGAATCTAACACAAGGATTTATGTCTCCCTCCGATACCAGCTTTGCCATTTACTTACTTTATGTACACAAATGTTTTTAAACTTATTTTAAAGACGACTTCATTCCAAAGGCTTTTAAACTTTTGAACTGGAGGCCCTATTTCCAATAACTAAACTTTTGGTACATTTTAATTTAATTTAATTTAATTTAATTTTAATTGAACTAAAAGTTTGGTAAATTTCAATACTTTATCTTATCAGCTCGTACAGCCCAGGAGAAGTGTGAGGCTATCGTAAGGTGAAGAAAACATTTAAGAACATAATGTTTTCAAGAATACCACTTGTTCTTAGAATTTTCTTCTTAAGGAAAGGAGTTAAGAAAAACATAAGATCATTCTTAAGAAGATATTTGATGAATAACAATTTATTTGTATTTGTTTTAAAGAATGAAATGAAGAAAAAACACACTTTTTGTGAATCCTGTCCCTGGCCTCACAAATATGAGTACATATTGGACTAAAAGATTGTGTAGCCTGTAAAAAACACACAACGCGCTTAATTAACATACTGTATGTTTCTGTGATGAAATTCTTTCTTTGCTCCTCACAAGAATCCCAAATTGAAAAAGAAAAAAACAAAATACAATAAAGCAAAAAAATAATAACTTAATAACTAGTACAAAGTTTACCACCATATATAATATGGATATTATTATTACCAGTAGGGGCATGACTTATTTCCAGCAATGCAAAAAAGAAGAAGAAAAATAAGTGAAAATGTGCACATCGTTTGTATGACAGTAAAGTGACAGTGGCATGTAAACATGTAGATGGTAAAATGCAGGGCTATTTCTGAGCCTGGTTCAAGAGTCTGATGACAGTGGGGAAGAAAGAGTTCTTTAACCTGGTGGTCTTGCATTTTGGACTTCTGTACTTCCGGCCTGAGAGCAGAAGTGTGAACAAAATACTAAAAATAGTTTGTTTTGAAACCTAAAAAAAGCATTTGATTGGATTAGGGTTGCTTCAGCTATTGCATGAGACTGCATTACTAGGGCTGTTTCTAAAGTGGCGTGTGTTTCGGGATAACTTAGTAAGTCATAATCCTGTCGAGGAAAGCTTGTAAAACAGAACTGTAATGGCTTGTTGGCCATAAGAGTAAGAAACAGACAGAGAGAGAGAGAGGTGGAGATTTATCGTCTGACTTATTTGGAGTTACGACCCCGATCTCAGGCTCGTGGTTTACGCATTTATCACCAACGCACTAAACTATAGCCTTTGTATATCACACGTTCGGAAATGGCGTCTCATGGAAAAAGACGTGGCTCAGGCGTCTGGCAGCGCCGCTCCGTCATTAGTCATTCTCAGGTGAAATGCCGCATATGAGAGCAATCTATCCCCCCTTTAATAACGCCACATGCGCCAACATCTGAGGAAGGTACGCTGGCTTTTGTAACGTGA
Organism: Ancistrus triradiatus; assembly: GCA_025084515.1. Taxonomy (NCBI): domain Eukaryota; kingdom Metazoa; phylum Chordata; class Actinopteri; order Siluriformes; family Loricariidae; genus Ancistrus; species Ancistrus triradiatus. The sequence continues at coordinate 521,310 of JAJAGP010000134.1, forward strand.
GCCAAACGTGTTCCGTCGTCCCTCCACTAGGGGTGCTAGACCAGCCTTCATATCGGTCGTGTGAAACACTTTGACCCTAGGCGTGTAAGTTGTTTTTCGTCTGGATAGTGTATTTTGAGTATTTATTACAAGAGGGCTGTTTTGACAAGGCATGTTTGGGTACATTTTTTTTTATTTAGCAAACCTAGATGTGTTTCTTCGATGCTTGAACACATGCCATTGTACTACATTTTTATTGTTTATTAAAAATGTAATGGCACCATTGATGGTGTAAAACAAATGATGTGTCATTTAGTACATATAGTACTGTGCAAAAGTCGTAGGCCACCTTTGGGGGCTGGACTATGGACCAAAAGGTCTAGGGTTCAAATCCCACCTCAGCCAAGCTGCCACTGTTGGGTCCTTGGGCAATTGCTTGGATTGTAACAGTTGTAATTGCTAAGATTGTATAAGTTGTAAGTCGCCATAGATACGGGCGTCTGCTAAATGCGTAGATCTAGATTAAATGTAAAAAGAATTGTTTTAGGAATGGTATAATAACCATATTACTCAGTCTCTATATTACAATATAACCAGAAAATACTAGAAATCTGTAAGCAGTATTAGAAAATATGCAGTAGTTGCATTTGGCAACTTCATCGGGATGCCAACTTGACCCTTCTACAGATCAAGAAACTTGATCGGGAATGTTTTTTAGAAGGGTAGCAGCCAAGAAACCACTTTTTTTGGAAGGGGAACAGGGTGAAAAGGCTAAGATATGCTAAAGCTCACCAAGATTAGAGTGACCATCAATGGGATAGAGTACAACAACAAATCTAATGGTGGCCTAAGACTTTTGCACAGTACTGTATGTGACATTTTATCGGCCAATCTCATACAAGAACACCAGACAAGTAAATATCTGGAGATTATGATGTAATTCTCAGGGTGCAGACATTTATGTACCCTGAATGGTGCACCTGTTCATCGCTGCCCAGCAGGGGTCCCATTACCTTTCTTCTCCCCAGAGCCTAACCCCAGAGAATGCAAGCCCTGGATGGACCAGTTGATCATAGGGCTTGGTAGAGGTTACTTTCAAAATGCCAAGCCTTGGACGGTGTCTGTGTGAGATGCCCGACCCAGTTAGTGTTTTGACCTGGCCATTTTTTCCTGGTCAGGATTATGGAGGGTTCACACTGTGGTTGTTTATGGAAAGGATGCCTGAACATCACAGGGCCACGCCAATCTTCCCCTTACTCAGAGACAGCCAACGTTGTATGATGCCCAATGGTGGTTTGCTGCGGTATTTTTGCCATGCCACCCCAATGCAGGAATCTTTAATGTAAAGTGTAACGTGTCTGAACGAGCCTCAGTCTGTAGTAACGAAGAGAAAATGGAAGGGAATCGTTCCAATAAAAGGTAATTCCAGCCTTTTAGTGTAGTATTTAATAATTAGAAATGATTAAAATGATTATAAACTAAGCGAGGCTTGTACGTGTTCGTCTACAGCAGGATAACCAGTACACAAGTAGAGATCAAACTGCACGTTTCAAATTGCTCGATGTTTAGAAATCCATTTCCATTGCTCTCATTCTTTGGCTGCGCTTCCAGACCTGCAAGCAGCCGAACGCAAACTCTCCATGCTGACTCCATATGCGGACCTCTGCCATTTCCGTGCCAGCGAGAGAAGATTGTCTCCAGAGACGCCACCGCGATAAAAAAAGACACCCCCGTTATATGGAGAGACTCCACTCGCGTTCGGAGTCATGTGGCAGCATCGCTTCATCGCTGTCCAGCACCCACTTCAAACGACAGCACAATGGCGGCTGGCGCTTCATGAAAAAGTTTCCGCGCAGGAAGCAGGCGCCGTTAAGGCCTGACGTACCTCTGGCAGAGCCCGTTTCATGGAGCAGGATGGCGTCTCACCTCGTTCGGCCTTGGATCGCTGCGGCGAGCGCCTTTTTGGAAATGGCAAGATAGTAATTTCCACTCTGGAGAAGAGGACGTTCCACTCGCCGGGTCTTCCTGTCATCTGCAGGCCATGAACGTGTGGTGTTATTTATAAAGCGGAGCGAGCGCGTCTCTCCAGGAAGCCCAGGCTTTTGATGGGCATCCAACAAAGCTCAGGTGATTCTGATTAGGACCGGAGGCCTACAGGATTGAAAGCCGCAGAGCTGCCATTAGTGGAATTGAAACAGCACAGAGACGCCGTGCCGATGAAAGATCTCTAGATCCTCTGTTGATGTGCCACAAGGACATTACGTCGCACCGATAAAAGGAAATGCCTCGAAGAAGAACAGAACGTATTTCTGCGGATCGGAACGGCCTGTTATAAAAGTTTAAACAGCACCAGTAAAACATATGGAGAGGTGTCAAAACTTTTGAACAAGCCACAGATACTTTAAAGCATCCATTACCATAATTGCATGTTATAAGCAGAAATATGTTATAGTTTCCCAGAGGTCAGAGGTCCTTAGAACGGGGTGCCAAAGTTTGGCGTGCGAATGAGTATAGGTGTTTGAAATACAGAACTTGTTTAAACTGTGGAATTACTAAGAAGCTATTTCTTAAACGGGATCCACCTTTTAGCTTCTGCGCTGTAATATCTGAGGACGTACTGACAACACCTGCCCACCAGAGGGAAACCTCAACCGAAAGAGCTCCACTTCTACATTAGTAACACACACCTGTTGCGTGTTCACCTGTCTGTTTGGAGACAATGCCTTCACGTCATTCTTCTGAAGCTCAGTTGGTTTGTTCTGGTAAGACAGAGCTGTTTTTTGTGTATGAAAACATAGGAATGGCTTAAATAGTTTATAAAAAGTTTAGACAGCCCTTAATTGACATAAGGATGATTTTCTAAAACAATCTCTGCAGGAAACAGAGTAATGAAGCTTGCGTTTGAACTTCAGCAGTGTTTTTTAAGTAATGTTTCTGGATTGTCCTTTTTTATTATTTTATTTTATTTTACTTTATTTTCATAAAACTGAATGGAATTGTGCTTTGGATTCTGTTAAAAAAATAATAAAAGTAATAAAACTAAACACAACTTATTGGAACGGAATGTCAAGTAAGTTAGCAAAAAATATTAATAATTATAAAAAATAAAATAAAGTAAAATAATAATAATAATAATAATAATAATAATAATAATAATAAAAATAACAAAAAAAATTCACACCTAACTAAGAGCGGTTTTAGATACATTTTTATTATATATTATTTAATTAATTTTAATAAAGCATTTATGTATTGTGTTTATATAGTTTATATTAATATTTTAAAAATATTATTTATTAGTTTTTCTTATATATTTTCTTATATATGTATATATATTTTCTTATATATATATATATATATATATATATATATATATATATATATAAAATATGTATATGTATATATATTATTCTTATTATATATACATATACATAAATATATATATATATATATATATATATATACATATATATAATTTTATTTTATTTTTTTCTTATATTTATGAGTGTGTAAAATGTACATATTTATATCCCCACATATATACATATGTGTATATATGCACACTCACTGGATACTTTATTAGGTACACCTCTAGTATGTAAACATCTCCTATAAAGAATGAGCGGAATATAAACTGAAAAAATGTAGAATGTCTAATACTTTTGCACAGTACTGTATATTGTTATATAAAAATGCAGGCTAACACTTGACAAGACAATAAGGATTTTTGGCATTATTGTTTAAGAGATTTTTAGTTAATCCTTGTATTTATTCTAACCCCGGCTATACTTGCATTTGCCTGTTTGTTTCTTTCACAGCTTCCTCTTAGTAAGTACAGAGGATTATGGTGTCATACTGCAGATTTTGTTATGAATCCCACTGAACCTGCTTTGGACGCACATTCCTTTGGGTCCCAGCGATTTTCGCCAACGATAACTAATTGTCCTGCGCAAACATTTGACTAAAAAACCACCGAAAGGAATCTACTGCGCAAACATATAATTCAAGCTCGGTTTCGAGCGGGACGTAAACTGTTTGCGAGAGCTACAGGCTGGCTGGGGAATCAAAGTGAAGGATTTGTAATGAAAAAGCGAACGACTGTGGGGTCAGCCCCAGTCAGCCTGGCAGGCTCGGGGAAAAAAAAAGAAGAGTGCAGCATGCATAACATATGCAGAGTTTTAAAGCCAAAAGCTAATTTAAACACAAAACGAGACCTGGGACAGAGGCCTGTCAAAAAAACAAAACAGGCAGCATAAGCAAAGCATCTGGTGAAGCTCGGAAGAAGTGTTACACTTCCAAAAGCAAACAAATCACATGACTGGAATGATAACAATTGAAGTTTATTGATTTAATTTGAGGGTGGTGATGTGCCTAACAATAACCTCATTCCTTACCTTAATTCTGCACATTCAAAGCTGATCAGAGCTCCATTTGGGAGGTCCTGGACCCTCTTTTGGTCTTTCAAACAAGAATGAAGTACAGAATAAAAGGTGCTGAAATTTTTGTGCATGCCAATATTTAAGTACAGTGGTACCTCGGTTCTGGACCATTCTCAGAACTCGTCAAATTCGGTTCTCTATGCATTTTGACTAGATCCCTGATTTACGATTCAGTACCCAGTGATTCAGTGAAATTCGGAGGAATCCTTTATTTTAACATCTACAGCACTGTGTTCTTAGTGCAAACACATCTCCATGGCTCCTAAAAAGGTCAATAAGAGCCAACCGAAAGCAAAACAGTAACTGAATCCTCCAGAACACAGGCTGCAGTTACTCACCAACAGAGTATGTGTTTTGCACTTTCAATCCATTACTCACTAAATGACATGAGGTATTTCAACACTTTATTATAAAATAAGCTTTGTATTAATAATTTTGGCCCACTGTACGTTCTTGTAAGTGTTTTAGACACGAACCTCAGGCGACATAATGTAAATGCAGTCATTTAAGATCCGGAAAATGCGAATAAGAAGCCAACTACAGCCTCGTCTCCGCTATGATGCACCAAACACGATCCATTTCACTTTTGATGGATTTCTTGAACATATCCCCATTGTAAATCAGGTGCCCCTGTACAAACTCTATTAATGTATATAATGCCTTATACAGGGGGGATTTTCTGGGGATCTGGAATGTATTCATTCAATTGAAGTTCCAACGCAGGAAAATCAAACCAATCGACTTCACTCCAGCTGCGACCTTGAAACACTGCTCTCCTGATTCCATTTCGGATTCCAGGTCAGCGCATGCATATAGGTTTCCTCTCTGCCTCCAGCCATAGGCCTCGCCCCAGTTATAGGTGTGTGCCTATGGAAAGAGTGCTAACCCTTCACCCTCCGGGGACGGGCGATCGCTCGGCGGTGATTTAGGCATCTAAAATGTATTTGAGGACAAATGAGTGGTTCATTAAGTTTGGCCTATTCATTTAATAGCAATACGATATAATTAATTGTATTTTAGAATGTGTCCAAACCTAGTTTCTTGGCTAAATCTGTATGGCAGACTGGCAAGTACGAAAGCTCCTTGGAAAATGGAAGACCGTACCCTATTTTAACCAAACTGCTTAAACCATGTCATGCTTTAAAACTTTTGTTTGAGAAGACCAAAAGTCAGACAGTTAGGACAGACCTCGCAGCTTTACGTCTCAGCTCCACGATCGGGATCACTTAACATTCCAGTATAAACAATTTCCTGATCACAAAAGCCCTGTTTCCTCATCTCCTACTTAGCACAGAGGCTCTGAATTCCCAAGCTCCAGTGTTTACCTCAGAGAATAACGCAACAATTAATCACGGCACTTCTTTACGGCATTTTCCCATAAACTCCGGCTCGATGAGAACAAACAAAACCCAACACATTGCGGGTTTCCATAGTTACACTTTACTTTGTTTAATCTGTTGGTATAAAGCCAGCGAGACCCTTTCGGAAGGTAACTAGCAAGCTTCTCAGCTGGAACAACAGTTTATTGCGTGGTCCATTAAGTTTGGTAAAACTGAGGGATTAAGGGATGAGCTCCACAAAACCGTGTGGGTATGACCCAGTCTACCAAATCAGCGCAAAGACAAAACTGAAAACATTTTGAAAGGCTGTTTTTCCCATAATAGTTGTCTGTGTACAGGTAGTCAGGCAAGCGATACACACCATCGATACTCACAATCACTCACCGGTGCTAAATGAGGAAACCAGGAGTGTGTGACGTAGGGAGTGACGTAGCCGAGTGATGAGCACTGGGAAACTGGGTGAGGAAGAGCCATGGTTGAGACACTTTATTATAAAACTAGATCTGCACTGAACTACAACAGTGCTTAAAATGTGGAATGTTGAAAAAATTTGGTTTTGTATCTTTATATTTTAGGCCACACTCAGATGTGTCGGTCACATGCGGGTTTGTGTCTCAGTACTTTCGGTCATGTGCAGATGTGTGCCAATACTTTCGGCCACATGCGGTTTGTGTCCCAATACTTTTGGCCACATGCAGGTTTTTGTCTCAATACTTTCAGCCGCACGCAGATTTGTGTCCCAATACTTTTGGCCACGAATGCGGGTTTGTGTCCCAATATTTTCGGTCGCATGCGGATTTGTGTCCCAATACTTTCGACCACGTGAGTGTATGTGTCCCGATACTTTCAGCCACGTGCAGATTTGTGTCAAAATACTTTCGGCCACATGTGGGTTTGGGTCCCAATATTTTCAGCCACATGCAGATTTGTGTCCCAATACTTTTGGCCATGTGTGGGTATGTGTCTCACTACTTTCAGCCACATGCGGTTTGTGTCCCACTACTTTCTGCCACACGTAGATTTTTTTGTGTCCCAATACTTTTGGCCACATGCGGGTTTGTGTACCAATACTTTCAGCCGCATGCGAATTTGTGTCCCAATACTTTTGACCACGTGCGTGTATGTGTCCCAATACTTTCAGCCACGCACAGATTTGTGTCCCAATACTTTCGGCCACATGCGGGTTTGTGTCCCAATACTTTCAGCCACACGCAAGATTTGGGTCCCAATACTTTCAGCCGCGAACAGATTTGTGTCCCAATACTTTCAGCCACACGCAAGATTTGGGTCCCAATACTTTCAGCCACACGCAGATTTGTGTCCCAATACTATCAGCCACGCAAAGATTTGTGTCCCAATACTTTCGGTCACATGCGGGTTTGTGTCCCAATACTTTCAGCCAAGCACAGATTTGTGTCCCAATATTTTTGACCACATGCGGGTTTGTGTTCCAATACTGTCGGCCACATGTAGGTTTGTGTCCCAATACTTTCGGCCACGTGTGTGTATTTGTCGCAATACTTTCAGCCAAGCACAGATTTGTGTCCCAATATTTTCGTCCACATGTGGGTTTGTGTCCCAATACTTTCAGTCACATGCAGATTTGTGTCCCAACACGCTTGGCCACGTGTGGGTATGTGTCCCAATACTTTCGGCAACATGCGGTTTGTGTCCCAATACTTTTGGCCACATGTGGGTTTGTGTCCCAATACTTTAGGCCACATGTGGGACAAAATCCCAATACTTTCAGCTACATGCAAATTTGTGTCCCAATACTTTCGGCCATGACTGTGAGGTCGGCTTCTAATATTAGACAACAAGCCCTGGCTGACGTTTGGCATTCCAGTGCATTTTAAAGTTGAAAGTCAGTCATGTGCAAGCCAACCAAGTTCTCAGTCAAAGCTGGCAAACCAGTTCTCTGTTGAGTTTGTTTAAGGACAACAGGGTAGAAACTTGATGAACCGACTTGGGGTATCAGTACAACCCACTAAAATAGCAGAGCTCAGTAATTAGAAGGGGTGTCCACACACTTTTGTGTATATAGTCTATATATGTTTGTTTCATTTTGTTGTCTTACAGTGGGACTCCAGGCAGTACTAGATGTATTATACAATACAATAAAATACAATACAATAGTCAAGAGCCATGTATTGACCTCACCTGCCCACCAGAGTGCCCACCTGCCCACTTTGCCTGACTATTAGTAGCTCATCTCCTATACTAATTTCACACCTGCTCCTGTAACACCTTTGATTTTCTATTATGATGTCCCGATAAGCCAGCAGAGGCGGCTTTTATCCAGGGCAGGACTGGTCAGGGGTCGCTGGATGATTCCCTCCATGCTGTATTTTAAAAAAGTAAGCTTGCTCACTTCAATTGTTTGAATTGGCTGATTTAAAGCAGAGCGGGAGAAAGAGAGAGAGAGAGAGAGAGAGAGAGAGAGAGAGAGACTGAGGCTGAGTGAGTAAACTTATGCCGGGTCAATCTGAACAGTCAATTGTAATATCCGAGGGCATAGTGGGCTCCGGTCGACAGAGGCAGAACTAACAAGTTAAGCTCTGCCGGTGAGTTTGCATGGCCTACTAAGGCATACATCAAACGGCGGCGCTTAGTCAATATTGGAGTATGGAAAATCAACACAGGTTTTAAAGGGTCGGCTTATTCCTCGGCGGAGCGGCGACAGCGACAGGGCCCGGAGATTTCCTACGGCGCAGATTTCACCATTTCTCATTTGTAACATTAGAGCGAGAGCAAATAAATTACTGCGAGCCAGGCACCTTGGCATAGCGAATCAGGGACGCGTTTGATAGACGCCGGAGAGGGCCGCCTCACCTCCCACTGAAATATGAATGTAGCAGGCTTTATTAAATATGCATCAGGGCATGCAGCTGCGAGGGATATTGTTCCTTAAATGAGTGAGAAAGGACAGGAAGTTAATGGACGCCGAGAGAGAACAACAGGAGACATCAGCGATGTGGAGAATTTCCATTTTTGCTCGAATCTCCCCCGAAACGCTTAGTTAAGTATCGGAATAGTTTTGGGCTGCCGTTTGGGCGACAACAGACAAAAATTAAGGGTGTAAACTTACAGTGGTGCTTGAAAGTTTGTGAACCCTTTAGAATTTTCTATATTTCTGCATAATGACCTAAAACATCATCAGATTTTCACACAAGTCCTAAAAGTAGATAAAGAGAACCCAGTTAAACAAATGAGACAAAAATATTATACTTGGTCATTTATTTATTGAGGAAAATGATCCAATATTACATATTTGTGAGTGGCAAAAGTATGTGAACCTCTATAATTAGCAGTTAATTTGATGGTGAAAGCACAGTCAGGTGTTTCAATCAATGGGATGACAATCAGGTGTGAGTGGGCCCCTTATTTTATTTAAAGAACAGGGATCTATCAAAGTCAGCTCTTCACAACATGTTTGTGGAAGTGTATCATGGCACGAACAAAGGAGATTTCTGAGGTCCTCAGAAAAAGAGTTGTTGATGCTCATCAGGCTGGAAAAGGTTACAAAACCATCTCTAAAGAGTATGGACTCCACCAATCCACAGTCAGACAGATTGTGTACAAATGGAGGAAATTCAAGACCACTCTTACCCACCCCAGGAGTGGTCGACCAACAAAGATCACTCCAAGAGCAAGGCTTGTAATAGTTGGCGAGGTCACAAAGGACCCCAGGGTAACTTCTACGCAACTGAAGGCCTCTCTCACATTGGCTAATGTTAATGTTCATGAGTCCACCATCAGAAGAACACGGAACCACAATGATGTGCATGGCGGGGTTGCAAGGAGAAAGCCATGCTCGCCTCCAAAAAAGAACATTGCTGCTCGGCTGCAGTTTGCTAAAGATCACTTGGGACAGCCAGAAGGCTATTGGGAAGAATGTTTGTGGATGATGAGACCAAAAGCGTTATGTTTGGTTAAAGGAAAACACTGCATTCCAGGATAAGAACTTATCCCATCTGTGAAACATGTGGTTGGTAGTATCATTGTTTTGCCTGTTTTGCTGATCTGGGCAGGACGGCTTGCCATCATTGATGGAAACATAAGTTCTGATGATATCAGAGAATTCCTAAAGGAACATGTCAGGACATCTGTCCATGAACTGGAATCTCAGGAGAAGTGGTCATGCAGCAAGACAACGACCCTCAGCACACAAGTCGTTCTACCAAAGACTGGTTACATAAGATAAAGTTCATGTTTTGGATGGCCAGCCAAAGTCCTGACCTTAATCCAATGGAAATGTTGTGGAAGGACCTGAAGCGAGCAGCTAATGTGAGGAAACCCACCAACATCCCAGAGCTGAAGCTGTTCTGTACGGAGGAATGGGCTAAAATTCCTCCAAGCCGGTGTGCAGGACTGATCAACAGCTACAGGAAACGTTTAGCTACAGTTATTGCTGCACGGGGGGTCACACCAGATACTGAAAGCAGAGGTTCACATAATTTTGCCACTCACTAATATGTAATATTGGATCATTTTCCTCAATAAATAAATGGCCAAGTATAATATTTTAGTCTCATTTGTTTAACTGAGTTCTCTTTATCTACTTGAAGGACTTGTGAAAATGAGATGATATTTTAGGTCATATTTATGCAGATATACAGAAAATTCTAAAGGGTTCACAAACTTTCAACCACTGCTTTTGTAATTGCAGTGATCGGTGATGGGGACAATAAACAGAATTTCTTTAGAGCAATTCTTGAAGTATTAAATGTATATACAATATAGGCTACAGGTTTTAGTATGTCCAACCACATCATGAATGGCCTGTAGATGGCGCACCATATATGTGTATAACAAGTGGTGATCTGATCTATAATTTGTGCGTCAATAATTTAGCACAAATTCTGTCAACACATATTACTATACATTATTTAAAATTATACAGTTAGGTTACAGTTATTATATTGGGGGACAACTATTTGTTTTTTCCCATTAAGACCCCCAACCCCTGCTACAAATCTTACTGTATGCTACAAAATATCATTCAGTTTGGAGTTTGCATGTTCTCCCCATCCTGAGTCTGCATGGGTTTCCGCCAGGTATTCGTCTCACATTGCAAAGACAGTCGGGTCAATGTGATGTCTTGGAAAATGTGTCAGTGTAAGTATATTCACAAAACTTACATATGCAGCAGTGTGCAAAAGTCTTAGGCCACCATTAGATAAAAACAATGGTATATTAATCATATGTAACTATTTCTCAGTCTCTTTGGAATACAACCAGAAAATACAGGAGGTTTGTATTCAGTACTTAAAAAAGAAAAAACGGAAAAAACAGCTTCTATAGGCTACAGTAGTAAATACATTTACATTTACATTTACAGCATTTAGCAGACGCCCTTATCCAGAGCAACTTACAATTGGTACAGTCTTACAATCCAAGCAATTGTGGGTTAAGGGCCTTGCTCAAGGACCCAACAGTGGCAGCTTGGCAGAGGTGGGATTTGAACCCTGGACCTTCTGGTCCATAGTCCAGTACCTTACCCACTAGGCCACCACAGTCCACCACAGTTTAGTATCAGCCAAGAAACCACTTTTTCGGAAGGGGAACAGGGTGAAAAGGCTAAGATATCTTAAGCTTATAAAGACTGAAATGAAGATCAGTGGAAAAGAGGATTATGGAAATATTTTGGTGCAATCGTCAACAATATGTTAAATATGGTCATTATACCATTGCTGAACAAAACAAAAAAAAGACAAATCTAATGGTGGCCTAAGACTTTTGAACATTACTGTAGATCCAAACCAGTTCTACATTTACCTGGCGTGCTGAGCATCATTCTCTCATATCCTTTCATGTCAAGCCAAAGAATGCTTTACTGCTACTGTAATAGATGGGCTGCGTGACGGATGTGGTCTTCGTATTAATGAGAGGTGACGGTTCGACGGCATGAATTATGGCTGACTTTATTTCCGAGCCATCGTTTCATTGGCCTCCCTCTAAACGCCATACATAAATGTCATTTGACACCGGCCATAAATGGCAGTAAGGGCGATTTGATGGAAGATTTCGCTCTTATCTATAGCTGGAGTTGTTATTTATCCTCCGTCTTCGTGGCAGATGCCGGATGTCTACGGAAGGCGTTTGAGCCCGACAGCACAAAAGCCGTGGCGACAATCAAAGCGTAAAGAGAAAACGCGAAGGCCGTACGAACTTATTAGCCAGGTGTAAGGGGTTCAGAGTGCTCCGAGGAAGACAGGGCCAAGAGAGCAGTGAAACACACCCATAAACGCTCAATTACTATGATAATATGAACCAGAGTAAGTTCACCTTCACAGTAAGTAATAATAAAAGCTTGACGGGTAGCTGGCCCGAGGCTAAACAGAGTGCCGCGGCTGCCTCTGAACGTATGCTTATTTAAATAACAGCAAAAGCAGGAGGAATAAAAAGGTCGGCGGCTGTCACAGGTGGCAAACAAGTAGGGCTCAGGCTAGACGAGACGCTTAAAGAGTACAGCACCGGGTCCAGACGGGTGCAAATCGAAAATGTATTACAGCGTATTCTATTTAGATTTGGATACAAATTGGGCACACTTTGCAATCTTCCAGCCTTTTATGAGAAGCTGCAACATTTAGCAATGAAATGGAAAAGACAGATGACACAAATCAGTGGAAGAATTGGCACTTTTAGAGTCCATCCAAAATTCGGACGCCACTGGTCAACTTACGTGTCTCGGTTTTCCATCTATTGCTCCACTAACGACTCATTTATGTTCTGCATCCTCACAGAAGACATCTGGAATGGTGCCTAAATTTGGGTACATGTCATATTTTATGTCACTTTTTCAACTCGGTGCAGAAAACGGCTGATAATGAATATTCAGATAGCGGGAGCCCATTAGCCATTATTTCCTATGGATAAATCACCTATCTGGTTCCTGCACTTTCAGTGATGTCAGAATAATGTAGTGTCAACAGCAAAGAAACATCTTGTTTTTACCCCAGCTTATCCTGGTCGAGGTCACAGTGGGAGAGTCTGGATCCCAACCCGGAATTGCTTAGGTGTAGTCAGGGTTCCGCATTTGCAGTGTTTTATTAGAAATTGCGTTTAAGCAGTGTTTTATTAGAAATGTTGCATGCGTGGTGTTTTTAGTAGAAGTCGCTCCTACACTTTGTTTTTGTTTTGTCACGCATACGCAAACTCTAATCGAGGATTCACACAAGATATTCAGCAAACTTTCTGTGGATGTGGGGTCGTTGTGTCATTACCAAGACACTAGGTGCTACATGCTTCAAAGCATCTAAAAAGCCTTTTACCTGATTAAAATGAGTCTTTTTTATTTATTTATTTAAGTGTTAATGCACCGTCCTTGACATTGCGTTGCAAGCTCCAACCAGGAATTGAACCCAGGCCCTCAGGGACTGCCATTTCCAAAAGCTGGCTCTCAGCTTCAAGCCACAGTGACTGCGTAATATATCCCAGGGTCTTCATGGCACCAGTGCCACCACTAGGGGCAGCAGGTAGGTATGCGGTTGTGCTGGCTTATGCTGTTGAAGCCAGCTCTGCACAACTGGCTGTGTGGGGACTTGTTTGTCCAGCACATCCTGCAAACGACGGTTCGGATCGAGATCTGGAGATTTTGGAGGCCAGGGCAACATCTTGAACTCTTTGTCATGTTAGTCAAACCATTCCTGATGTATTTGTGCCATGTGGCGGGGGAATTATCCTGCTGAAAGATGCCACTGCCAATAAGGAATACCGTTGCCATGAAGGGGTGCACTTGGCGTGCAACAGTGTTTAAGCAGGTGGTGTCAAAGTAGCATCCACATACAATAACATCACACTGTCAGTGTTATTCACTTCACTTGTCAGTGGTTTTGAAGTTATGGCTGACCGGTGTGTACTACTTACGATGTGATGTCATATTTGAAGTTATGGCAACAAGCAACAAGCAAGTCTTTTAAAGTTGAAATATAAACAATGGCACTGATCAGTGCTGAAAAATAGGCATAAACTCTTATAATACCGTAGGTCAAGCACCTTAAAAATGCCCGAGGATCTGATTTACAAGCAAAGCATAAAACCAGCAAGAAATCAATAACCTGGCATGTTTGAAAAACATTTGACTCATTAGTCTGAATTTTTAAGATATTATTTTTTACGATTATTTATTTATTACTTATCAAAAAAGTTGGACTGGCTTCTAAACATGCTAAACGTTAGAGGTTGTTGTGTCCTCGTTTGGTTTTGCTCTGTAGTTCCATAACTATAGTGACAGACCAGAGTTTACTTAATGCTGCTATTTATAGCTCTGTCTGCACTCGTTTGGGTGACCTTGGTCAAATTATGTGAAGATTTTCCAAGTGACAAGAAGTAAAACAAAAGTGTTGCAGGGAAACAAACTTAAAGATGCCATTTCCACAAATATCAGTGCACACATATGAAAACATCCATTGCTGTTTTCTAAGAACTCCTTGCTGTTTCATGAACACAGTCATCTGTAGTAGTGTGCAAAAGTCTTAGGCCACCATTAGATCTGTTGTTTTAGCAATAGTATAATGACCATATAGAACGTATTGTCGATGAATGGACCCAAACATTTCTAACTTGGATTGGTCGCTCCATAATCCTCTTTTCCATTGATCTTCATTCCAATCTTTGTGAGCTTAGCACCTCGTTCCCCTTCCGAAAAAGTGGTTTCTTGGCTGCCAAAAAGTCCATCCCTGATCAAGCTCCTTCAGACAGTTTGCATCCTGATGAAGTTGCCAGATGCTGCTATTGCTCAAGTGTAAGGGAAGGTCACACTAAAATAATAGTATATTGAACCTTGTGGCTTGCAACTATGCTCCCTGTGCTCCCTGTATCCATCCAGCATCACCAAACTGATGTTTCCTCTGTCTTGCCTAAGCAATATTATATCGATAGTTTACTTTATTGTTCAGAGGATACTGACCAAGAAAAGTCTGAGGATCTGTAAAATTGCAGTCCATGAGGACCTGGGTTCAAATCCCTGAGTGGGCATGTGATATGAAGGTCAAGAGGCCCTTGAGATCTTGCGATGAACTGACATCCCACCCAGAAAGCACTTTGGCCTGAATTCTGAGATAGAATATCAGGAATGCATGGCATGCGGGTGCATCATAAATGAACAACCTTCCCCTGATAGGTTTTCCTCATTATCGTCTTATTTATTCCCTCGTACCTTAGAAAGCGCAGCCACGCGTAGCTCAGGTCTACGGAAAAAAAAACCTTTATTACTTTATTTAAAACCCAGACCTCAGAAATAATGCATGGTTCCCTCCAGGGTGTGTTTGAGACGACGCTGTAAGCGTACACCCTTCAGCAAGCCCCATTCATTACTGGCACTTTTTTTTAACTGGACTGCTGTGTATTGGCGCCGTGTGTCAGGCTAAAGCATCACTGATTGTGTCTCATTATGGGTACAGCAAAACCTATTTAGCTCAAGAGGCTCCACTTAGTTTAGCCGTGTCGGACCAGACCTCCGCCACGCCGTGCCTGAATCCTGATGTGTTATTATCGCCCGTTTGCCTCCCACCAGCCGTTTGCGCTAGAATACTGTACACAAATTGCTCATAGAGCAATAAAGAGATTACGCTAAGGTGAAATTAATGTATTCACGATCATGAGTATAATAACCAGCATAATTGGTACCTAAGGGCACGACTGGGTTTAAAAATGCAACGGCTCACACGTACCTGATGTTTAGCTCTGCACCCATTTCCGACTACAACAGGGGTTGACTACTCCAGCTCTGAATGGCTTGGTTCCTGAGGAGATCCCTCAAAACATTCCAGAAATAAGTTACCTGAGGCACAGATTCTCTAAGGTAAAGATTAGTCAGTTTATGGTCTAAGGTTGGACGTTCTTCCATTAGCTGTTAGCACAAAGCAGACATCTGGGGGGGCTATTCCAGCACTTCAGGTCTGTTATCCTCATGTTTTTAATGGGATTGGCATCCAATGATTGTGCTCACTTTTTAATGGGTATCCTTTTGCTGTACCAATGCAGCACCAACGCTCTGCCAGTTTTACCCATTTTCAGTCCTGTTTCTGGAATTGTTTAGAAACTGTCCCGTTGTTTAGCCTTGCTCAAGGACCCAACAGTGGCAGCTTGGCAGAGGTGGCACCTTCAGGTCCATTGTCTAATGACCTTTAAGACCACAGTTTAAGACTAGAACCAGTTCATAACAGATGGGAAAGTTTCCTAATGTATTGAAGTAGGTAAAATGGTTTTAGCTCAGACTTTGAGAACATATTTTGCAGCTCAAATTCAAATTCACCATCCACCATCATTGTCCTTGTCCTCACAAACTTTTTAGAGATGGTTTTGCCACCTTTGTCCAGCCTGACAAGCATCAACAACGAAGAAATCTCTCTGTTCGTGCACACATATAGATCCCTGTTCTTTAAACACCGGATCTAACTTCAGCTTTGATTTAAATCCTAGATGCTCAAATACTTTTGCCACTCAGATACATGTAACATTATAGATATCATATAACATATATTTACATTTATGGCATTTAGCAGACTCTTATCCAGAGCGACTTACAGTTGATACAGTCTTATTATCTAAGCAATTGTGGGTTAAGAGCCTTGCTCAGGGAACCAACAGTGGCAGCTTGGCAGAGGTGGGATTTGAACCATGGATCTTCTCAATAGTCCAGTACCTTACCCCACAAGTCTACCACTGTCCCAATATATAATTTTCCTTTATAGATAAATGACCAAGTCTCATGTCCTTAGTTGGGTTCTCTTTTTCTATGTTTAGTAGAAAAAGTCCAGTGATATTTCAGCTCATATTTATACAGAACTAGAGAAAATTCTATTGGGTCCACAAACTTTAAGAGCCACTGTACGTGACAAAGTAAATCAATGTCAGAAGAAAGATCATCGCGGAAAACATGAAGGGTTTGTTCGAACCGTGGAGACACTCCAGAGCCTATCCTGGAATTTCGGTACCCCCTTGGACCAAGGCCAGCGTTTTGTGTTTGTTTGTTTTTTAATCTGTTTTAAATATCTTGTAACAAATGATGAGATGTGCCACTGATATGTTGATGGAGTCTGCATTCTTTTAACATTCTCGAAGACAAATTCCCATGAACACGTAAACACTGGTGCCTGCTTTCCCACTAAAAGAGAGAGGGAGAGAGAGAGCCTGTGAACTGTACACACCGAGCAACAGAATTAACACTGCTGCAGATTGCAGATCACTCCACTCAAGTTAACTCGAGCAGTTATTACAAACTAATACTTTTCTATAACTTATACATAAACATTGCTCTTTTATCCCGAGAGGTTAGCCAATAAAAGAGTTGGCTAGCGCTCATGGAAGCTGTGTGTGCCAAATCACGCTGCAAATGTGTGTTAATGTGTATTAAAATACACATTGCTTATGAAATAAAAGTAGAATTATAGCACTGTTAAGGCCTAAGTATAAGGAAGCTCTACAGGGGTTTAACTTTTGTACAATGTTCCTGCAAATTACACAGCAAATAACAATAACAAGTTCCCAGACTATATTCAACCGTCCTTTGCGTTTGGCCAAAAGGATTCTGGGATATCTGCGTTTGCATTACCAGTTCAAATTAGCTTAAAAGATGCCCTCAGGTCTGTCACATATTTCCTCTCTTTTTTTGTTGTACTCATTTTTATCTTTTGGATACCTTTTCCCTCATAAAAAACCACAAAGTGCATCCACACACTGGGGCTTGTTTATAAAGTAAATTGAAATGCTATTTGTGCTCAAATATTGCCCTTGTTTTGGGTTTGACTCCAACAAAGCAATTATTGGGTTTATCAGAACCCAAACAGAGGCCTGGCAACATGAGAACAGAGTCAGGTAAATATTGGAGGTCACTTGTTGTGTATTCGATTTATCCTCACACCCTCGGAAAACTAGAAACATTTGCAAACTAAACATTTATTGCGAATAAATAAAAACAGGCTGCAGCCATTCATCAAATGACAGCGACAAAAAAGAATGTGCATTTGTCATGAAGCAAATAATGTCTTAAAAGTGACATCGTGAAAGAAAGGAGTGTGATATAAATGTGGCTTAAATCATTCATCAGAAGAAAAGTGAGACGGGAAAACACGAAGTCAGAAAGCAAAGCAACGACTTCAAAGTTCGAATCGAAGGAAAGTGACACCACCAGTGAAATCGATCTGAATGTCAAAAAAAAAGAAACGAATAACTTTAAGGAATTGATCAAAATTGACATCAGCAAAAGAGAAAAACAAATTTGTCATAAAACAAATCAGCGACTTTAGAACAATTAATCGAAAGCCAATGGCATCATAAAAGAAAAGTAATCACAGCAGGGATCTCAAAAGAGCAATAAAAATGTAACAGAAAGAAAATACGTTCAATATGTACAAAAAGAAGCGAGTGCCAACGAATTCGTCAAAAAGAAATGAAAAGAAATCAAAGCATTCATCAAAAGAAAGTGAAAATCAAAGGAAACAATGCTGTAAGCACCATAAAATAAATATGTCACAAAAAAAATCCAGTGACAAAAAAAATCATCAGGAATGGCGATCAAAGAAAGGTTTGTGATTATTTAGTAAATAAGGGGATTGAAATTGTTTATTAAAAGAAAGTGGCAGCATGAAAGAAACAAAAAAGAATCTGGTTGTCATAAATAAATCAGCGGCTTTAAGGAATTTATAAAAAGAATGATTGTTAAAACAATAAAAGCAATATGCGATAAAACAAATCAGCGCTAAAAGTGACATCAATGGATAGAATAACAGAAATCAGGGAAGAATTCACTGAAGAAGGTGACACCATTACAGAATCAAAAATAACTATAAAAATGGAATGAATGACATCAGGGCAGCGTTTAAACTGAAGAAGGTGCAAAAAGTGCTTATCTAAGAAAATAGCTACAAAATGTCATAAAAGAAATCAGCGACCAAATATGAAATGTAAAATTCTCAACTAATTAAAGCAAATAAAGAATGAAATTATTTCTTTTGACAGCTTTGAGTAGCACAAAAATATCAGTGACTTCATCAAATGCAATAAAAAAAGTCAGTGACTCAAAAAAAATCTAAACAGAAAGTGAGATCAAAAGCAAATGGTAGAATAAAATGTCGAAGGAAATCACAAGTCAAAAGAATGAATCAAAGTCCCAACATGAACAAGTGACGCCATAAAAAATTTATTTATGTCATAAAAGAAATCAAAGAAAAATAAGCAGATCACTGACTCAAACCCATCTGTGATTTCTATCAGATTGTTGCCAGATAATGAATATAAACCCACTAAAAGAATCCCAGTTCCTTTCTAATAACCCTGACTTATGACGATCAGGTCTTGGGTTGTTCACATACGTGTCCCGGAGTGACAGGTGAGGGTTAAGCAGTTTAAGGGCCATGCAGCCAGTCGTGGGATTTGAACCCACATGCTTCAGGTCAGCAGCACTGAATATTTCATCACTAAGCCACCGCTGTGTTCTCAACGACCTCATTCATAAGAGATCCAACAGAATCCGTCCCGTTTATAATAATCCCTATGAATTGTTCATGAGGCGACGCTGGGGGGAGGGGAGGTGCTGCCTGGACTACTCCGCTCGCTCGTATCGCGGTCCCCGGAGACCCTCCAGATCCGAGCCCCTTCTATTCAGAAACAGAAGGAAATCTGGAGTTGTGCTGTTAACGCCAGGTTTAATAAGAGCGCCGCAGCGACAGGCTAATCGACGTAGGCTGATCCGCTGATCGCCAATGACAGCAGGCTAATGGGCTGCATCTGGGAGAGGTCGGATCGGTAGGGAAAAACGCTTAAAAGTGGCAACGGGCCAACGTTTTTTTATTCTAATGAACAAGGAACAAACAGGCAGACAGGTGATTCTTTTGAAAGACAAATAACGTTATGTTGTTTATGTTCTTATATCAGTATAATGAAGACTTGCACTTTATAAGATATTCAAATTACAGTTTTAGGTTCATTCCATATTGGACCTCAAAGAATCATTTCACCAGGGGCGCTCAAACTTTTGCATAAGACGATGGATGGATGGATGGATGGATGGATGGATGGATGAATTGATGGATGGAGGGATGGATGGATGAATGGATGGGTGGATGGATGGGTGGATGGATGGGTGGATGGATGGATGGGTGGATGGATGAATGGGTGGGCGGGTGAATGGATGGGTGAGTGGGTGGATGGGTGGGTGGGTGGATGGATTGGTGGGTGGATGGATGGGTGAGTGGATGGATGGATGGATGGATGGATGGATGGATGGATGGATGGATGGATGGATGGATGGGTGGGTGGGTTCATGTTTTCCTGATCAGGGACAGGGCGATGCCAGTCCATCAAAGGGCTAGGTACAGGCCTCCCATCTCAGACACAAAAACATGTCTGC
This sequence comes from Ancistrus triradiatus, assembly GCA_025084515.1. Taxonomy (NCBI): domain Eukaryota; kingdom Metazoa; phylum Chordata; class Actinopteri; order Siluriformes; family Loricariidae; genus Ancistrus; species Ancistrus triradiatus. The sequence continues at coordinate 541,421 of JAJAGP010000134.1, forward strand.
ACCAACAACGTATGCAAGGCTAGGACTCGAACCCGGGTCCCTACGGTCTAGCCCTAGCATGTAAGACCACCTGATGACCTAGTATTATAATCATCATTAGTAGTAGTGTTTTATTTAGTTGTTTTACCTTCGCTTTATCCCGGTAAGATCATGTAGGATGTCCTGGACCTATCTCAGAATGACAACACTGACCATCATTCAGGGCTCGCAAGGGGTCAGCAGTCCCCAGTCCGGCCTCCTCTCCCTCCTCTGTGTGTGAGGGCCTGCCAGTTGGAAGGCAGATCAGGACTTAATAATGACCAGTGCATGTCTAACCAATCTAATGAACATGCACTAAAAATGAAGCTGCTATATTTTATAACAAAAAACCCTCTTGAACCTCTGGGGTGAGTCTTTCTGCATTTCTAGCATTACTTCCTATTGGGTAGCATTCGTTAATGACTTATTAATTACATACGACGTTGGGCCTGAATACAAAAATAAAGAAATAAATAATAAATAAACAGTGCTCCGAGATCTACTAATGATGTTACTATGTCAACACGATGTGCGTCCTATGTTAATGTAGATCAGTACCTGTTCATTTTGGTAGTTATTTACTTAAATGAGTATAAAAATACTCATTTTGTACAAGCTGTATTTGTATCCTTAAAGCAGTAATAATTCTTATTCCACCTACTGACTTGTTTTTTCGACTCGAAGTAATAACAATACCCAGTGTACACACCGGGTCAAATACTGTACTGTCCTTACCAAATTGTATTTGCATTTTTTTTAATAATACATTTTTTTGTTGACTGCATTCATCACATGCCTTGTTTACACCATTTCCCATCGACACCAGAAACCTCATTTAAGCACCAGCAATACAAAACCGTACTACATATGAACTATATTTAAACATTCCCTACATGCTAAACAAGGTCGAGTCCCGTTTAAGGGGTTGCAGCGATTTTCCGGGGCCTTTCGGAAGGAATTAGAGCCGAGGCTCCATCACTTCTGTAGCAAACGAGATCTTACGCAGCCTGCTGCTGCACCCTACAGTTAGAAATGCCCTAGTTCACTCTGAGGCTTCCTCTCTCTCTCTCTCTCTCTCTCTCTCTCTCTCTCTCTCACACACACATTTTCTACTTCTCTCGTCCACACATGCACGTTCTCTCTCTGTAATCTCACACAAATTGTTCTCACGTTTTCCTCTCCAAATCCACGACAACTCACCCTTTCATTCTCTCATTCCGCCCACCTACCCTATCTGTTACTATTACTACTACAAGTCCGTTCTGTGTGCCTGTCTCTCGCTCTCTTCCTTTCTCTCTCTCCCTCTGTAGTAATCACCATGGCTTGCTCACTATCTCCTCGCCGGAGCTTTCTCGTGCAGTTATCCGTAAAGTTCACAACCTCCTTTCCTGGGAACTGGACATCGGACACCATTTCAAACCAGTAATCACGTAAATACCGGTGGGAGGAGGCATTAATTATTCACAGCTGGTGTGTGACTGTAATCTTAATAAGTTTCGAGGGTAAACGATCTTTAAGAACTAATTGATCAGCTCGTCTCTTCTTTTTGCTATTTTATACCAGTGGCGGCAGTTTTTAAAATAGGGGAGGCACAAATGTTTGTTTCATATATATATATATATATATATATATATATATATACGTAGCTAAAATATTGTAAACAAATAAATATTAATCCTTACTGCCACTGATTTTTTGGCGTTCGATAACGTCTGTGGTAATCCTGCTTTACATTTACTGATTGACACCTGGTTACGAGGTTCCGCCTCCTTCAGAGGGGGGCAGTGCATCGTCAGGGACGTCATCAGACCCAGTAAAATGTTGGCGTGCCTCACTAAAATCATAGCAGTGAAAAGTCAGTCTTATCACGGATTCCTGAGCAAATCCACTACAGAAACTACATTTCCCATAATGCCCCAGCATCTGTCCAAAAGCTTGAAGGTTTAACGCTTTCTGGTTTCTTTCGTCTGCAAATATTTAAAAGAGCATTTGGCACAGCTGTGCCCCTACGACTGATTGGCAAGCAGATGGGTGCAGATGTGCCCCTCTAAATTCCGGGGACCCAGTACTACAAGTAGCCTAATCTAGAAACGCCCCTGGCTGAGTGTAATAACGTGGATGTTTTCTTTCCTTTTTTTTGTGCAAACCCCACACATCCACAAACTGGCTACAGGAAAACGCCTTAGACGGCCAGAGACGCAAGGACTCCTCACAGCGTCTATTAGCTGCACTTCAGGGCCTTCAAAGGAGTTGAGTGTTCACCCTTTTTTGATGCAGCTCATGTACAAAGTTAGGTTAAATTTAAAATGTTCATAAGCTTGTTTCAGGTAACGCCTGTAAAAATAACAATATGGTCACAATCCATTGTTAGGCAAAGAGAGAAAAGTTAACAGCCACCAGAGGAATAAGGACCGCCCCTGAAAGAGGACACAGATGAATATAGGGGTGTCTCTAAACTTACGATTATATGTTTTCCTGCTAACAAACTATTTAAAAACTTGGAAATTTTCACTAGAAATCTCATCGTCTCTATGGTTAGAGAAGACAAAAAGACCTTCAAGGTGGACGAGAGAGGCGTCCATCAGACACTGGAAATGGACGCTGTCTTGGCTGACTGATTAGATTTGAAGTGGAAAACTGATAAACTGGGTTCTACAATCAGATGAGACAAAAATAGAGCTTTAATTGGCAAACAACAGACGGTGAGCACATCTTGGCAAACGATGTACTTGGAAAATTGTGTGGGACTCTTAAAAAGGTTTTTATAAGGCTTTTTGGTTGATGTTTCTGGAGAACTTCTCTAGATGCTACTGGAACACTTATTGGAATGGGGTTCTGTGAATTGAACTTTTTGGCACACATGAGATAATAAGCATGTCATGCCTGGTCAACTATGTGGAAAACTGTAAGAGTCTGGAGTTTGCTAGATGCTGTGGTTAGATCTTGGCAACAAACACTCAACTTTGGTTTAATTCATGGCGGACCATTCCTGTAACAGAATGTACCTTCAGGGATAATCTAACAATCTGCAGTTAGACGCCACACCCTTGCAAGCAAGCTTGGATCACCTGGAGAGCTCTAGATTTGACTGGATTTGGTTTCTATGGCCGGATGTGATAAAAAAAAAACAGCCTTTATTTGGCAACCATATAGGAAGTGGTCAATTAAATAGATCCTGGAGTGCTACTGGAAATGGGTCTGTGGTCAGACGAGACAACAGAGCTTTTTTGACAACAAACTGTCGAGTTGGGTTAGGGTGAAGCATCAGACCGTGTCTTGGTTGATCAGTTAGCTTTTTAGATAGCTAAAACACTGAAAAGACCTTTCTAATATTGGACCGTTCAACTCGGAGCACGTGCAACTTCAGTGCTGCTCCAGTGCAGGCAGAGCCGACCCCGGCATATGGTTCCCACCTGGCGTCTTCAACACAGAGACGCCCTCCAACAAGAATCCTGAAATACAGCTTTGAGACTCTTGCCAAAGTGGACACGTACCTCAATTAACCCTTCACGTGGGGTTTCTTTATTTATTTATCAACACACGCAAGGTTTAATATGGTCAGCTTTCTCGTTATGCCTTTGTTGTTATTTGTAGAACAAAGAAAATAGTGTTCAAATAATGTTTCACTTGACTCTACTTTTTTTACACGCACACATAGACCACTTTGCATTTCTATCGTTGTGAGCACATTCCACTGGCATAATATTGGAGCCCTGTCTAAGGTTGTTCCCGCCTTTCACACTGTGTCGCCAGCTAGGTACCGGCTGTTCTGTGCCCCCTATCAGGATTAACCAGATAAGAAAATGAAACTTAATTTAAAAAAAGGCAATTTTCTTCCATCTATATTCAGTCTCATCCAAAAGTGGTGACCCCTGGTCAAAATACATTTCAAAATAAACATAAATACAATTTCTCAAATGTGCAAACTGGGTCCTTTCTGTGTAGAGTTTGTATGTTCTCCCCGTGTCTGTGTGGGTTTACTCTAGGTACTCCGGTTTCCTCCCACAGTCCACAGACTGCCCTTAGCGTATGAGTGTTTGTATAAGTGTGCCCTGCGATGGACTGGCGCCCAGTCTAGACACCGGCTCTCCCGCGACCCTGTAAAGGATTAAGCGGATAAGAAAGTGAATGAATGTCTGGATTATGATGAGTTAACTTATATATACAGTATAAACAGTACAGTTTTAAGTGGCATTGGTGAATGTAACTCCATAATGTATTTCTTTTGACAAAGGTTTGGCCAAAGTAATCCCTTGCCCATGTGATATCAGCTATTGATGACAAAATGGACAGTGAGTGTAGAAAGACGGAGGTGTACCTAATAAAGTGCGTAAATGCTGTATGGATATGTATGTGTGTATAATATATATGCCATTTGCCTAGCTATCTGTGTACCTAACGTTACAGCAGTGTCTATTTACGCAGTGTCTAAATCTGAATGACATTTCCATTCAAATGTGAGTCACAAAAAGCTTTTGCTGCGCTTGTGGAGTTCTGCGTAGCACAGATTGCAGTGCCGACAGCGTGCGCGTGTGCGTGCGTGAATCGCGACTCTCTGTGCTTTTTGGCTACGCCAGCCTCAGTCTGGACTGTGACTCGATTTGCGTCCAGACATATGGGACGGTAGCGATAAAGAGCGCTAATGCAGCTCGCGCTGGCGTCAGCGCTCGTACGTATGGAACACCGACACGTGAATTCAAACCCATCACTGATTGGTCAACGCACATCCGTGTCTGTCAGTCCAGCGACTGAGAGGAACTTGGATCTGTAGCTGGAGCTCCTGCCAAAGTTGCTTAAGTGAAATCACTTAGCGTGTGCTTATCGCGCTAGCTTTTTTCTCACAGCTGTAATCAGCTCCATCAAGGCTCGATTCCCACCGAAATGACTCACGTTCCATCAGATATATCAGAGCCCGGGTTCCACACGACCAGCTTTAAAGGAAAACACAAAGACGGCATGTTTGTCTTGGACTGTGTATATGGGTGTGGATCAGCATGGGCCTTATTTGCTAATCATCGGCTTGTTGTTTTGTTGTTTAGTCTCACAGAGAACGTGAATGGAGATTTAGAGAAGTGACTGTAATGCAGAAAGTTGTGCTTTAAACTTAAAGTAGCTTTTTTTGCACAAACCATTACCAGCTATTGGTGCTTTTGTGTTACTTCACTAGCTTGAGCTTCTTCTGTACAGCATGGTTGGGAATCGCTTTTCATATGACGTGTGTTCATTTTCTAAATGACAAGACCTTGATACAACTTTAAGAAGATTACATAAATTAAATAACTTATTTTTGCAATGGTTAATGCATAGGTTTTACATATTAAACCTATTCTTTGAACAGGGATGCCAAAACTTCTGCTAAAGAGGCTTTTATTCCTGTTGAATACCCCCCTAACATCTATACGCACTACGTCCTGTATAGTAAAAGCATGTACTGTATGTATATTAGGGCATTTTGAAGTATAAAACGTATGCCCCTTGTGGTTGGAAATGGTATTACACATTACATTCGGTCTCGTGTTACATGACATCACAGACTTTAATATTCACGTTCTTAATAAACAGAGATGTTTTAGTATTGGTAGCAATCTTTGGTAGTAAACATAAAACAGTATGAAACTGTGAATCGGTCCACCACTGAGTTTCTGGCAGCACCTCCGATACTGAGAGAGAGTCCATGTTTCTGAGTGGGTGGTTAAAAAGCTGGTGTCTCTCGGTCAGTGATGCTTATTGTCACACCTGAGTTGTGACATGCACTGTTTTATAAGAAATGGCAAATGGTTCAAGCTGAAGATGAAGTATTTGGACACCCTCTAATTAGTGATATTACTGTTATTTCAGATATACTCACTGTTGACATGTTCTTAATATGAAGCATCACCATAGATAATACAGCGGTAGTGGAATGGGTTTGTACCAAGGGCGGTTCTAGGATCAGAGCTTTAGGGGTGCTGCTGAGCACCCAATAATAAATCCTTTTTGAATGAATGAATGTTATATATTTCGTTGGTAAAATATGTTTAAAGCATATATTTTCAATGGTTTTAAAAATTTTTCAGTTTAGCAAAGGCAAACTTTTTACTCCTATTTTAGGGGTTCTGGGACTCAATTTAAAGAGGCTAGACACGTCTGTGGGTTGTACTGAACACTTCAGAGACTCTCAGTATAGCTTTAGTCAACTTTTTGCTATGTTTTCCTAAAATAAATTCCATAAAGAAATGGTTTGTCAAAGGAGTTTGAATGGGAGCATCACAGACACAATTGGCTTACATTAAACTGCAGCTGGGCAAAATGATTAACATAAAGCTTGTTTTATAATAGAGTACTGAATACCGCATGTGATTCACAACTGCAGCTTTACTCCCCTACGTTTCCCAATGCTCATCACTCCTGCCACGTGACTCCCAACATCGTGCACTGCCGACTTCCTCGATAAGCACCGGGAGAGTATCGTACTGCGTATCGCTCGCCCGGAGAAAAAGCATAAAGAATGCGTAATTCAAAATACAAAATGCGCCTTTGTGTGTTACTGGATTCCCATCGTAAAGTCGAGATATCTTAAATCGGAAAATCATAAAATGAAAATGACCTGTAATATATTTCTCATCGTAAAAAGAAGCACTTTGGGGTCACCTTGAATGTTGACAAGAGGAATTGGGCATGTTCAGATTGGGGAGAGATAAAAGTTAAAATTCCAAACAATAAAGAAATGTCTTTTCCAGATGTCTTGACATGAACTCTGTCTGACATGTTTCATTCAGGGCTTACTGCAAAAGATCAATGGACCTCACAGCTGTGTTCCAAAATCTAAAAGAAAGTCCCGTTCCAAAATCTAGAAGAAAGCCTAAGAAGGTGGACAAACTCCATACTAGTACCCATTATTTGGATCTAACTTCTGGGTATCAGCAAACTTTCGAATACGCTGTGGTGGCTATGGATGTGTGTTTAAATCGGCTCTCACCGGTCAGTGTGTGTTCACTGTTCGACTGTTTAATCTGAGGTCACGGCTTCAAAGTGAACATCTGGCCACTGATTCTACGAGCTGCTATGAAGCCATAATGGAAATTCATGATTAGCCAGAAGAGCTGCTGTCCAAAATGGGAAACCTGCTCTGCATCCAGATATCAGTGGTAAAAGTGACCCGTTTTAAAGTTAGAGTTCAGCAAAAATAACACAGCGAAGCTACACAATGTTTGACTACACGAAAAAGAGAAATGGTTTCTGCCGTTGTTTAATGCAACAATATAAACTCCCCGGACAAATAAAATAGTTTTTAAGGTGGTAGTAACTTCACGCTCCTGCAGATGGCGTTGCATGGGGACGATCGGGCTATAAATACCTGCGGGGTGCGCGATGGGATTCATAGACTGAGAAGAGGTGGTACAGTGCAGTGAATGTCTCGTTCAATGTGTGGAAAACGGAAACCAAAGCAGATGTTAATGATTGGCAAAAGGAGTGATTGCATTTGGGCGTGCCAAAGGCCATAGTGTGAAGGAAGTAGCTGAATTTATCGAAGCGTCCATGCATCCTGGTGGCACCACCAGTAGCAAAAATCCCAGGAATTTTTTTGTCAGAAACTGTCAGCCCTGTATTCTCCAGAGATAGGTGTCGGATCCCCCATGATGATCACGAATACGAAAAGCAGGGTTTAAATAAAAATAATGAGTCTACTGCCACAGTGACCTGGCATCAAGTGCCTTCCAGCCATATCAGATGTCACACAGTCCCAATTGGTCGCATCTGAAGGAGGGAAGGCCAGACAGGGGAGATTATCCATAAGCACAGCAATGGAGACCCCTTCAAAGCCGTGTGATGGACTGGCGTCCCATCCAGGGTCCACTTCTGCATGTGCCCAGTGAAGTCCGGAACAAGCTCCGGGCCCTGTGTGACCAGGATAAGCAGGGATAACATGAGAAAAAACATTCAGTTTTGATTAGAAAACTGAACTGGTTCTGACCCATTTACAGAATTCGAATTTTTAAAGTGTCACATGTACCTTTCCTTTATTAGATATGTGTTTTTATTAGCCACACACACACACACACACACACACACACACACACAAAGACATAGAGGATAAAACTGAATGTGTTTCACTCTTGCATGTCCGGTCCGTCTGCTGATCCTGACATCCAGAGATGATTTCATGTTGGAAGCAGCTGCTGTTCCCATAGTGCGGCTCACTGCTCATTCCTGTCCCAGTAACTTGAGCTGTCCTCCACCTGGGCCTCCACATGGACAGGTGGCACCTCGTGTGTGTGTGTGTGTGTGTGTGTGTGTGTGTGTGTGTGTGTGTGTGTGTGTGTGTGTGTGAGAGAGAGAGAGAGAGAGAGAGCGAGAGAGAGAGAGGGACTGTGTGATACTGTGTCCATGCCTTCATCCTCCACTTGCGTCTGTGTGTGTGTGTGTGTGTGTGTGTGTGTGTGTGTGTGTGTGTGTGTGAAGGCGAGAGGTTGTTTTTTGGACATATTAACACCTGTCGTGCTAAAATGTGTGTTGCTGGGATTCTGAGCCTCCCCCAGGGGACAAGAGTGTGCCAATCAGAGGAAGCAGCCTGAGAAGCAAACGGACACTCTCTCTCTCTCTCTCTCTCTCTCTCTCTCTTTCACTGAGTGTATCACTCTCTCTGCCTCTCGTGTTCACTGTGTATGGCTCTCTTTATCGCTGACTCTCTATGTCACTGTGTTTGCCTCTCTGTTTCACTCTATATGTCTGTCTGTCTCTGTCTTTCTCTCTTTTACTGTGTAACATCTCTCTCTCACTGTTTATGTTTCTCTTTCAATAGAAAAGCTCTCGAGTATATCTCAGTGTTAAGTTTATCTATGGTCTGTAGGTCTAGCTCAATGCTCGTATCTCTTTACCAATATACAGTGGGGCAAAAAAGTACTTACTTTTATTATTTTAATACTTATTTTCTACCATGATTTACAATTAAATTCTTAAAAATCCTACAATGTGATTTTTTTCTCATTTTGTCTCTCATAGTTGAAGTGTACCTATGATGAAAATTACATGCAGGATCTGAGTCCTTCTCGGTGTAGTGTGTTACTGATGGTAGCCTTGTTACTTTGGTCCCAGCTCTCTGCAGGTCATTCATCAGGTCCGTCTGTGTAGTTCTGGGATTTTTGCTCACCGTTCTCATGATCATTTTGACCCCACGGGATGAGATCTTGTGTGGAGCCCCAGATGGAGGGAGATTATCAATGGTCTTGTATGTCTTACAATTGCTCCCACAGTTGATTTATTCACAACCAACCTGCTTGCCTATTGTAGATTCACTCTTCCCAGCCTGGTGCAGGTCTACAATTTTCTTCTTGGTGTCCTTCAACAGCTCTTTGGTCTTGGCCATGGTTGAGTTTGGAGTCTGACTGTTTGAGGCTGTGGACAGGTGTCTTTTATACAGATAACGAGGTCAAACAGGAGCCATTAATACAGGTAACGAGTGGAGGACAGAAGTTCTTCTTAAAGAAGAAGTTACAGGTCTGTGAGAGCCAGAAATCTTGGTTGTTTGGTGGTGACCAAATACTTATTTTCCACCATGATTTACAATTAATGTTTGTCTCTCTCTAATGAGAAGTCTCTGTCTCTCACAGTTTTTGTCTCTCTGTCAATAAATAAGTCTCTCGCACTGTTTGTCTCTCTTCAATAGATAAATCTCTCTCACTGTCTTTCAACAGATAGTCTCCCTCAAGTTTTATGTTTCTCTGTCAATTAATACGTCTCTCTCACTGTTTGTCTATCTGTCAAGAAATAAGTCTCTCTCACTGCTTGTCTCTGCCTCTCTTTGAATTGATAAGTTCCTCTCAAGGTTTGTCTCTCTCTATCAATAAAAAAGTCTATCTCACTGTTTGTCTCTATCAATAGAAGTCTCACAATGTTTATGTCTCTCTCAATCAATAGCCAAGTCTCTCACTGTTTGTCTGTCTTTCAAACAATAGAGAAATCTATCTCAATATTTGTCTCTCTTTCAATTATTAAGTCTCTCTCTCTCTCTCTCTCTCTCTCTCTCTCTCTCTCTCACTCTTTCATCCTGTATGTCTCTCTCTCAATTCAGTTCAGCTTTACTGCTATGATGGAAGCATGATGTTTGCTTGGATTTCTGAAGAACAAAAATAACTAACAGTTTATATATATATATATATATATATATATATATCTATAGATATATGATATATATAATATATATATAATATAAAGAAAGAAAGATAGAAGAGATTATTATATACAAAAACGTACATCTTGCTGTCTAACATTAGATATGACCCCCTGCTCTCTTCTGCTGTCCTCAGGAAAAAAATGGCGTGTGACGCAACAGGAAAAATTAGTTCGTGTTTCTAAATGCCTCTCTACAGTAAAATACTGTATCGTTGTTTATAAATGAACCTCAGCGGAGAGATTAAGGAGTTAATTAATTACTCAATCATGTTGCTAATTAAGAATAATGGGCCTCATTTCATCAAAATGAACCTTATTCCACTGAAGGTGCTGTTTATTATTTATCATCTGATAGTTCGCAGTACTGGAACCTCGTTTGCCTTTTTCGTGCTTCAGGATTCGTGCCGGGTTTTTTTCCCTTCGTTTTATTGTCTCCCCTCTCCTCTTCATGTGACATGAAAATGCTCTGACTTGCTGGAGGATTCTCGATTCAAACCAGGTCATTTACTGAGCAGCATTGCTCCTGAACGCCCTCAGGCAACAGCGGCTGCTGCTGTAGTCTTCTTTTTTGTTTTTTTAGCCTGCACACATTTAACATAATTGTGCAGGAAAGTGAAATGAATTAAATAACATTAACATCTCAACCTGTTTTGTTCAAAGCAACCTAGATGTGTTTAAGCAGAACAAGAGCAGCTGAACGGGGAGACGTTAACACAAGTGTGCGTGCCTGTGTGTAGCCTCGGTGGGTGTTTGGGGTGAGGAATTGTTCTACTCTACTGCTTTTCTTTGGTCCGCTACAAATAATTCTTCTCACCTGACCACCTAAAGATGGGAGTATCGCTATTATAGTGCAACAATCTATAGATAGTAGAAAGTGTATTGTGAGGAAATGCTCCAGACTCTGACCTTTCCAAAAACTTCTGCTCATGTTACGTCCACCTCAGCGGGGAGTGACGGAGGCTTAGGATGCACAGTGTGGAGGATGCAGCAAGGAATTTCCAGCAGAACGTTACCCAGAGCGCCACACTCCCTCCACTGGTTTGTTTTCTTCTCACAACGCATCCTGGGCCGTCGCGTCCCCAAATAAATGCCACACTTGATGTACAAGACAATGAGACTCATCAGACCAGACGACAAGCACAAAAGTAATGAAATAATTAATGTTATTTGATCTGTGAGTGGTCGTAATGTCTTGGTTCACCTGTAAATACAAAAATCGCCAAATCAGAAGAAGTTGGGAAGGTACAGAAAGTCCAAATAAACAAAACTGCTGTCTTCCGTGCATTTACTTTGACTTTTATTTCATTACAGACAGTATGAACCCATGACATTTCATGTTTTGTCTGGTCTTCATGTCATTTGTTAATAAACATCCATTCCTACATTTCAGACCTACAACACATTCAAAAACGTCGGGACGGGGCAATTTAGAGCTAGTAACAAGGAAACTAAGTAATTATGTGATGTCAAACAGGTGATGTGGGTAATTATAATCACGATTTGGTACTTGAAGGGCTTTGAGGAGCCAAGATCAGCAGAGGATCTCCAACTTGTCAAGAAATGCAGGAGAAAATGATTGAAATATTTAAAAACAATGTTCCTCAAAGAAAGATTATAAGGGGTTTTCACATTTCTGTCCTACCTTTTCTGATTTGGCTTGTCTTGCATTGTCTTGTTGAAAAATGCATGGACGCCCCTGGATAAGATGTCATCTTGAAGGCAGCTTACATAAGTATGACAATATGCAATCATTTTATCCTAACAGAAGTCAAATCATTTTATTGCGTCTCATCTATTTGAGTCAATATCTGATGTTAGTCGTTAAGCGTAGTCGTAATGCTGAGGAGTGTTTATAAAATGTCTGGGTGAAATTTGGAGCCAAAAAATGAAGCAAACGGTGAGTGAACTAAAGATAGATGTGCAGTACATTCCCAATAGTGTGGAAAATGCAAATAAAAAAAGACGCAGTGCATCTTACATTTACTTTACATCGACTTTTATTTCATTGCAGACCGTATGAAGATTTTTTTTTTTTCTGGTCAACTTCATTTTATTTGTTAATAAACATCCATTCCTGCATTTCAGCCCTGCAACACGTTCCAAAAACAGTTGGGATGGGGGCAATTTAGGGATAGGAGTGAGAAAAAATCTGCTGCCTTCAAGACAACATCTTTTCCAGGAACAAAACAATGCAAAACCACATGTTGCACACATTACAAAGGCATGGCTGTGGAAGAAGAGGGTACGGCTACTGGACTGGCCTTCCTGCAGTCCTGATCTGTCCCCAGTAGAGAATGTGTGGAGAATTTTGAAATAAAAAATGAAACATTAAGACGTGTTTGCAGAAAGAATGGGACAAAATAACACCTGAAACATTTAATCGCTCGTTGTAATTAGTGCCAAAATGCCTTTAAAAGTTGTACGAAGGAGCATTTGAAAAGTGGTAAATGCTTTATCGTGCCATCTGTTATTAAAGTGTTGCAGGCCTGAAATGCCGGAGTGGATGTTTATTAACAAATGAAGTTGACCAGACAAAACATGAAATATCTCAGGGTCAGTTGTTTTTTTTTTTTTGCATTTTCGGTACTGTTTCTTTTTTTCTGATTTGGGATTGTAAGTATTACATTTATATTTGGTTTTCTGTACAAAGATCTATTTATGATGGTTATCACTAAAAGTCTACAGTTAGCTGATACAGATGCTGCCATAATTTGCAGACGACCCGGTTAAAAACAGCGATCAAATCGCAAAACTGTTCCTCGGCGCGGCGTGTCTGCGCCCTTTGCCGAGCGCGGCCATAAATATTTAAGTATTTGGCACAGTAAAATGATGATTAATATTTGTGGATAAGGATTTGCATTCAAGTGTTAAATTAAAAATTAATTACTCCGATGCATAAAGGAACAATATAACTTTGAAGCCTCCAAGATGGCAAACGTTAATTATTTCCAATTAGGAGCCAAATATCTTCAGAGATATTTCAGACCTCTTAATGGCGTGGGATGAACCGGGGGAAGAAGAAAGGAGTCTTTGTTGGTTTTCGAGTTCATAAAGGACGCCACGTCATATCCAGAGCCTGCGCGCCAGGCAATTAAAATGCATTATCTGCAGCAGTATATTGGAATACGGAGCAAAACCAGCAAATCAATTAAATCCATATTTAACAGAGACACTGAAACGCCGTTCTGTAATCCTCATCTTTCCGCTCTGGATTCATATAGATGCTGTGGTTGTTCCTGCATAATACTTTTTTTTTTACACATTTTATTATATGTTATAAGTCAGGAAATTGGGTTTCTTCAGGGGTTTATGTTTTATGTACTCTACAGCGTGCGGGGGGAAATTACTCAGCGCATGCCTTTGGGTAGGATAACCTCTTTTTCTAGATTACATAAACCCCTAATATACACAGTATCATCTGTCAACCCTCCGACCGCCTCCGTTCTTCATGATCCTCAACAAATCTGCTCCGATCTAGTCCTAAATCTCTAAAGGTGCGTCACGTGCGTACAGTCAGCCTCCTGCGTATCCCGTATCAGAGGGGGGAATCTCAAAGGCAAATCTTCCAGGCCAGGTCTAAATCCAGCCTCAGCTGGGTGATTAGCAGCCGCTGATTCTTGTTCCTGAGTGGAATTAACGATAAACAGCGGCTTCGGCGGCTTGGCTTTGTGATTTTAAACAAATACGGCTGTAATCGGGGCGTCACGGGGACTTATCTGATTGGTACTGGAGTGAGTCCTGTGCTTAATCAGCCATAGCAGAGATTCAGTAGAGTATACAGAGCAGTGTTCCCAAAAAGAGTCCAAAAAGTGTCCTGAAATAGGAAATGATAGAGTTGGACCAATGATATCAATATCTAACACAGAGGGCTGTTTGCTCCACCAGAATGCTTACATTTCCTAAGCACAGGAACATACCTGACACATCTCAAGTTCATCTTAAGCCCTTAAACTGTATCTAAAGCTGTGAACCTCCTATAATCGCTCACTTAACTCCTGTCATTGTTATTTCCCAGAGCTTACCATCGCTCGCATGGGACTGTAAACTAAGCAGTGATTATATCTCTAACTAAGCGCTGATTTTACTGCGATCCCCGCTCATGGAACCCGTTAAAGCCAATCAGGTGCTAAAAGGAGGCGACAGACGGCAGTTAGAGCCAATCAGGTGCTAATGTGCAGTCGCAGATGAGGCCCCGCTGACAGATGGTGGAATGACCTGGAAAAACCTGCCATCTTTTTGCCTCCCTGTGATCCGTCTGCAGCTGACAGGTATTATTTCATAAAGTCTCGTCTAACGGGGGGAGCTCCCGGTACATTAATCCGCAGCCCAAACCAGGCGTGTAACGCCGGCGTGGCAGCAAATCTGTGCCCCCATCGCGGGCGGTGCAGGAAAGTGCTTTTTGATGAAGTTGTTCATAAATTTTAATCGGACGTGTCGTGAACATGATGTACGGCCTCACGACTCATCCATATTTGAACGGCTCACCTTATGAAAAGTGAAATATGGCATTTTTCCAGCAGGTTGACTGTCGTGCTCCTACCTGGAGTACGCTGTGGGATTTTAAAATCTGAACAGAGCTGGAGTCAGCAGTTCGAGAGGCAGGTGCTCAAAAATGACACGACTACACACTGTTGTTAAACAGCAGGAGCCGGTGTTCAACCCCAATTCAGTTGCTCACTGGATTCTCCATTTTCCTTGCATTGCTGAAAACACGTACATATACAAACACGTTATTTATTTTCTATACATACTGTGTACATATACACAGTATTTTCTGTTTGTATCTTACTAAAGAGACTGAGAAATAACAATATATGGTCATTAAATCACTGGCCTAAGTATTTTGCACAATACTATGTCTACGTATACAAATACAAGATGACTTCGATTTGATTTAATTTTATCTTTTGAACATTGGGTATCATTGAAAAAAATTAAGAGCAGGCTCGCTAAGTGCTGCGGGACATAATGTATACAGGTCTCTAACGCTCTGCTGACTCAATAACTGCAGAGTACATATACACAGCATTCATTTACTTATGAACAGTCAGCTAATGGCCCTCCGATGCTTCGGAAAAGGACGGAAATCCTAGTAAAGCTAGGGTTAACTGGCTGAATGCTCAAGATGTGCTATATTGCTTCAGGAGATTGTTAGAGATCAAAAGTAAAAAAAAAGTACAACATACTTATGCAAGGGGCAAAGGATATCGCATTTCTACACAATGTGGCAGTAAGTATCTAGACACTCCTTGGAGTCTGTTATTTCAGCCACAGTTATGGCTTAACAGGTTCAGAAATGAAGGTATGCCATTTTCACCGACAAACAGTAGTTGTAGAATGAGGTAACAGAACACAGAGCCTTAACTCTCTCCCACACCTGCACTGAGCCTTGGCCAACAAGACTGGACCTCGCAGTCATCTTCCAAAGCCACTGGAATGCCTTCGCAGGAGATTGAAGCCTGTTGTAGCTGCAAAAATGCAACTCCAAACTACTATCCATGTTTGAGGCCACATCATGTATGTTGCTTCTAGTCTTCCTCATTCGGCGTCTTCTGACACCTTTTGTTTTCCACGCTCTGACCTGTCTGTTTTAACCCTGCAATTATCAGTCCTTCTTCTCCTGACTTCCTTTCATCCACCGTTCTAACGTTACTCAACGAACGACCTGAGCAGGAATCATTTCCTGGAAATGTTTAATCCCTGCTTAAAAGAACTCACAGTCTGGAAATGTAACGATTTACTGGATAGGCCACATTTTCACGGACCTTTGGCGTTCAGATTCATTCGATTCAGACCTCCATCAACGGACGTGCTAATTCGCCGGATGACTGTAAGAGGATGCGAGAGAGCAAATGCCTTGGTAATTAATGCTGTATGCCATCAGAGTGTTAGGTGCCTAACTCTCAACGCTCTTTTCTCCAACTTTGGGCTGAAATGAGAAACGCATTACGGCTCCATTAATTGATTTATGCTGTTTTAAAATGGAGGTCTCATAGAGATAGAGGAATTAGCCTCACTCTTGGGCCAATTAGGCGAGCCGGGGCCTCTCATGGCCGCCCGTGCGTGCATCTCAATCAATGGCAATGCCCACAGGTGGACTGCCAAGTCTGAAACGCTCGCGCCAAGGCTTGCATGCTAACGGCCCGAGCCATTGCAAATAAATCCCCCTGTTCTGCCAATCTTCAGAGCACAGGACCGATGGAGCACCTTGTTCATTCTTAATTAACAGTCTTTGCTTGTGTCATTTCTATGAGAAAAGTTTTAGCTCATTTACAATCCAGAGAAGAAGAAGTATTTTCGGAATCAAATGACTCGCTTCTCCATTTATTATTTGCCTTTCCGTCTTCAGAGGGAATGGCGAGTCCCTCCCGAACGACCCGGGAAGGCTTGGGAGGGCGCACTTCAAACATTTCGAGCGGACTGACCAATAATGTGCGGACGCCCAATAATAATGGATTCTAATGCAAATCGAATGACCTTTAATTATGGTCGAATTCTGTCGACGATCATAACCTGGAGCGCCATGACTAAATTTTACAATTAGCCCATTTAACCTGCCATATGACGCTGACCTTTTGCCGAGCGCTCAACGAGACCGGTGCTACGTTAACACGGGCGACATCTGTTCTGGAACAGAGAGGGACGCGAGCTTACCCCCCTCTGCTCGTCCCGCAGGCTTTTTTGGATGACTTGGGCAATGCCGACACCCTGGCAGAGAAGTCTGGGGAGAGAAAACTGGCTGACATGGTGGTGGCATTGAAATGCAAGTTTTGCACTTAAGTGACAATCTGCCCCGGCTGTCAGGCTCAAGCGCCCAGGACTGTCACTCAAGGTTTTTCTCTCAAGAGACATGCTTCAGATGGATAAAAGTAAAAAGGGATTCAAAATATTATCTCTACCGTACTTATTTTCACTTATTTGCTTAGTACTGGCAAGTTAACCAGCAACTCAGATCCTCATTTACTTGATGTGTCTAAACCAGATCAAAACGGAATCGATCTGCAAGGACACACATTTCAGGTACAGTTTGATTGAATTCTACACAGAACAATGACAACATTAACATCATTGAACCAGGAGTGTCCAAACTTTTGCATAAGACTACAAATTCTAAAATGGAAGCCAAAAGTCTGAGGCTGCTACTAAAGATTTTTGTTTGGATACTTAGTAAGAAGGATTTGCCCAAACCTCAAGCTGTGCAACATCTACACGAAGACCGAAGTAGATCATGGAGCACTGTCTGCCATGAACTTTCCTCAACAGATACCTAACCTAAACCATATCGAGAATTTATGGGGGCACTTGAGAACAAAGCCAAGCCAATTCACCAACATCATGTCACGTCATGCTGGATAGTGGATTATCAGATCATCAAACTTGTGGGGTCCATGGCAGCTGGAGTGGAGTGTCAATACAATAATGGGGAACATACCAAATGCTAATTGATTATGATATCAATAATTATGTCATAGATTCACCTTTTCACTCACATTGTTCTGCTGGTTGTAGTATTTGTAATGACTATTAAATTGAAGAAAAATGCAAAACAGAAAACTTTTCAAATAATAATGAACCTGCTCAGGGAGTAACTATGGGCTTGCATTGCTCAGAATGGGCTATACAGCTTCAGGAGATCAGTAATAAATGCCAGAGATAAGTATTTACACTTTAAACATCACCAAGGCCAACAACGATAAGCAACGAGATCACTAGTATCATTAACATCTAACCAAAAGTAAACAGACATGTTTGTAGAATGCTTATATTGTATTTATTATTAATTCCTGCACCAGGCGTCCTCATTCGACCTCGAATCAGCTTTTCAGGAGAGAGGTGTGAGCGTGCTTTTATGTTTGATCTGTTCCTAAACCGCCATTTTAACATCTGGGTTTAGCGATTTTAGCTGTCGGCTAATAACAGCGTGCGTTCGTCGCGTCCGGAGCCAAGAGGCACAGCTGAGCGATGTCAGGCTGACTCACGCACCACCTCTAAGCGTTATTAATTCTGGATGTGGCGGCTGGTACAGCCCGTTCCCCGCATTAACTGTTAGCGCTCAGCGTGGCATAACCGAACCCCTCGGTTTGTCGCTGGAGTCCCGTGTCGTGACGGAGGTGGTTCATGGAGAGTCGTCAAATACTAGAACATACAAACAGGCATTCGAAACTCCTACTGCGTTTTATCCCGCACCTGTTTCATCCATTTCAAACCTCCAGGGATTAGCTTCTCCTCCTTCTTCTTCTTCTTTTCATAATTTTTTCCAAGGTATCTTAATTACTCTGAAGGAGCCGAGGCCTGGCCGCGGGACAACTCAAAGAAGTCCATTTGCATGTGTGTGTGGCGAGCGTTTGGCAGCGCCGCTCGCGTCCAGATTGGAGCGGCACTCGGCGAAGCGCCGGCCAGTCTTGGAGAAGTGTGTGTTGAGGGGATTAGGGTTTTAGCAGGGAAGGTAAGTGTGACTACAAGCTTTGGCTGGCCATCTGCTCTCCTGCGGTACTCGGGCCAACCTGAGCTGCCTGCAGCAAGGACCTGGCCTACGCGCGAATACACACCGTCCGCCAAACACACACACACTCGCACACAGCGACCACCGGCCAAGCACAGTCTCCAGTCCAATCGCCATCAGCCTGCTGCTTAGCACCAAACACTCCATATGCACTAAAGTTTCTCTCTCTCTCTTTCTTGCGTGCCTCGAGTAAAGGCTTGTTATCATAGGTGCTACATTTACTGTGTTTAACTCCCGAAATTAGTTTTACTTCATAGAGTAGTTGAACTTCACAAAATAGTAAAAGATATGCACAAAACTGCATCATGTTCATCCACTTTCTGTATCAAAAATGCCTTTCCTACTGTAAACACTCTAATATATTTTAACATAACATTGTGTGATATACAGTGGAGGAAATAAGTATTTGATCCCCCACTGACTTCAAATGTTTTCATACAAAAAAGTAAATGAAACGTCTCATAATTTTATGCCAGCTTTATTTTAACAGTGACACATAGAATATCAAAAGAAAAACTGAGATAATTACATGAAATGAGAAATAAAAATTTATTTGAATTTGATTGGAGGAAATAAGTATTTGACCCCCTAGTAAAACACCATTTAATACTTGGTGGCAAATTCCTTGTTGACAAGCACAGCAGTCAGACTTTTCTTATAGTTTTTCATAAGGTTTGCACACACTTCAGGAGTAATTTTGGCCCACTCCTATCTGCAGATCATCTCCAAATCCTTAAGGTTTTTAGGCATGCATGTGGAAACGCGAAGCTTCAGCTCTCTCCATAGATTTTCTATGGGATTGAGGTCAGGAGACTGGCTAGGCCATTCTATGACCTTGATATGCTTCTTATGGAGCCACTCCTTTGTTTCCTTGGCTGTATGTTTTGGGTCGTTGTCATGTTGGAAGACCCATCCACGACCCATTTTCAGTGCCCTGGCGGAGGCAAGGAGGTTGTCACCCAGGATTTTGCGATACATGGCCCCGTTCATATTCCCGTCGATGCGGTGAAGTTGGCCTGTGCCCTTAGAAGAAAAACACCCCCAAAACATAACACTTCCACCACCATGCTTGACGGTGGGGATGGTGTTCTTAGGGTCATATTCTGTATTTTGCTTCCTCCAAACACGTCGAGTTGAGTTGTGGCCAAAGAGCTCAATTTTGGTCTCATCTGACCACAGCACCTTCTCCCAGTCTCTCTTGGAGTCATTAATATGTTCGTTAACAAACTTGAGGTGGGCCTGGGCGTGAGCCTTCTTGAGAAGAGGAACCTTGTGTGCACTGCAGGATTTTAAACCATTAGGTCTCAGTGTATTACCAATGTTTTTTTTGGAGACTGTGGTCCCAGCTGCCTTGAGATCATTACCCAGCTCCTCCCGTGTAGTTCTTGGCTGATTTTTAGCCTTTCTCATGATCAATGAGACTCCACGAGGTGATATCTTGCATGGAACTCCAGGCCTGGGTCGATTGACAGTAATGTTGTACTTCTTCCACTTCCAAATAATTGCACCAACACCTTCTCATCCAGCTTCTTTCTTATGGCTTTGTAGCCCAATCCAGCCATGTGTAGGTCAACAATTTTGTCCCTGACATCTTTAGACAGCTCTTTAGTTTTAGTTTTAGGAGATGTTGGAGTGTCACTGAGTCTGTTGGCAGGTGGCCTTTTATACAGGTGACAATTTGGGACAGGTGTCTCTCATGCAGGTAACGACTTCACTGAGATTAGGGTGTGTCAGTGGTCTGTGGGAGAACCCTGGACAGTGAAGAGAGTCGTTGCCCAGACCCAGAACATGTCTAAGACTCACCTCGCCAGAGGTGAGATACGAACCAGAGAGGCTCAGCAACATGCGCTCTGCCTACTGAACCTCCTGTGCCATCCAATCTCTGGCAAGGTGATGACTGTCTGCTGGACTGTGCATTGGTTCCAAAGGGCAGGAGCCCCTGGTTCATATCTTGTAATGGAAACACCCCCTTATTGTAGCCTAGTGAAGGATCTTCCAGTTTCAGAGTTACAGAAAGGTGCATCTCTAGTGTGTCCTCAGTTCCTGCTTCAACTTATTAGTAGAAGACAGGGAGTGTACACGAAAGGGGGTGCATTATCGCGAATAACATCACGACTGTGAGGATCTACGGCACTCCGCTTCGGTTCGTGAGGCGCACCCCGTCTCACGTTATGTTGCTTAAATATATGATATTCTTTATTTTATTTATTATATACACCCATTTATTTTATTCTCTGTACTTTATTTATTATATCCTTCTCATCTAGTAAGCTTCTGTGTATTTAAACCATTATTATCAAAAACCATTGAAGTTAATCCTTGCATAAAACATTTAGGCTGCCCAAAGACTTTGTTGTCTCCTCATGGAGAGTTTTGCCTTGCCACTGTTGCCCTACCTAGGCTTGCTCAGATATTTAGATATTTGAGGCAATGGTGTATTATAAAAATTGCTTTTAAAATAAATCTGATATTGACTTTAACATTGTTGGAACAGGAGGAGAAATGAACATGAAAAACAAAAATGCAACAACAAGAAACATAATGCTCATTACTAAATTGCAGGCACAGCGTTTGCCAGGAACCTATTCCTCATCATTAATTATTCATCCTCTACTTCAGTAATGCAATACTCAGGTGAGGCGTGTGGGCGACTGAACCCATCATTTCAGGGCTTAATAGCCACATGGTGATGGGATCTGGACCCCGATCAGGGATATCAATCAGCCCACATGTAGACATGTTAAGAATCTGTCTCTCAACTAGTTGCTTCCTTTACATTTGTATTGTTGCGTTGCTTTAGGGCTGAACTAACAGTTTGCTGGGACTGAATGAATGAAACTTTCCCTGCAGTAAACAGGAAAAGTCAAGGCTTCATCTGTAGCTTTTATAGGATCTGACACTTTTTAAATGGTTAAAGGGGACAAAGTCGGCCCTAAACTTAATTATATTCACATTCGACTGTTTGTGCGGTGTGAATTTCCATAAACGTCACGTCTGCGAATGCAAAGCAATGCCATCCTCTTAAGTCCTGATCTAATAATCTAATAATAATAATTTAGATTGCAGTTAAATATTGATAGTCATCAATTTTTAAAATACACTCTACCCGCATGTATTTATCTTTATATAATACGATAATGATATAAATGACACTAAAACCAATGCTATGCGCTCTCTAAATGCTCTCCAGGAATCAATCTTCAGCTCGCGTTCATGTTTTATACATTTCTATCGATGTTAATATTGTTTACCGAGAGACGAGCAAAGCGATTAATAATCCAGAGCAATCCACAGAATAAGAATCGTGTCAGATCTGGTGCACAAGCCTCAGGCTCCTCTTCATCCTTCTGTCTCTCCATCTAAACTGCTTTCATAATTCTGAATTAATGACCTGCAGTGTCTTTGTCTTCCGGATATGAACCAGGTCACCTGTTCTACACTAACACCATGTGAGCGGGGGAGACCAAAGTGTAGCATACTGTAAGACTCTAAGCCCTGGTTATGCATGCCGGTTAGGATGAAGAGCTCCCTGAGCACTCAAATGTTCAAATCTGTTCAGTGACTTCTTGATGTATTATCATTTGTAGTAGTAACTTTAAGCAGGCAACGTTTGTCTTTGTTTCACTGCATCACGGATAGTATGAAAGCAGTATTAATAAGTACGAATAAAATATATTTAACTGCTATAAACTTGTTTTGCCTTTGCCTTCATGTACTTCCTTTTTTATTTTTTTTATTTTTGTTTTTTACATTTTAACCCTACTTATAGCTGGTCAGAGTCATGGTGCTGCTTATTTATTTCTGGATTAATTAAATAATTTATTTATTTGTTTATTTATTTCTTTGCTTGGAAAAAAATCAAAGACAACAAAAGTAAATATCCTTTTGTCATTTATTAATTTTTAGTTTCGTTTTTTATTGATAAAACAATTGCTCCCTTTGTATTATAATTTTCTATTCACCATTTTAGTACTTAATTGATTAATTCATTAATATTAATGAATTAAAGTACTTCAATGCATAAAAATAAATAAATAAATAAATAAATATATATATATATATATATATATATATATATATATA
The DNA here is from genome assembly GCA_025084515.1 of Ancistrus triradiatus. Lineage (NCBI taxonomy): Eukaryota > Metazoa > Chordata > Actinopteri > Siluriformes > Loricariidae > Ancistrus > Ancistrus triradiatus. The sequence goes on from JAJAGP010000134.1 coordinate 564,177, forward strand.
TATATATATATATATATATATATTATATATATCTCATGTTCCTTTCATTCGTATTTTTTATTTATGAACTTTTTCATTATTTTCCTTAATAGCTTATTTAATAAATTACTTGCAATTTTCAAATCTAAAAATTAAAATCATCGTGATATTTAATTTTTGGTTTTCATTTTAATTCTATAAACCCTTTCATATTTTCTCATTTGTGTATTAATGTATTTCTTTGTTTATTTAATTGTAGTATTTTCTTACTTACATAAGTAAAAAATCCTTAGGGATTTTTATTAAATATATAAAAATATGTTTAAAAAAAATTAAAATCATCATAATATTTCAATATTTTTTATTCTTTTTAAATGTATAAACCCTTTCATATTTTCTCACTTATTAATTTATGGATTTCTTTGTTTATTTAATTGCAGTGTTTATTTACTTACTTGCATAAAAATGCAACGTAAGTAAACAATCCTTATGGATTATTTTTTTTAAATACATTATGTAATTTTTGGTTTTAATTTTTTCTTCATTAGTTTCTGTCTCTCGTTTATTTAGATTTTATTTCTATTATTTGTTTGTTCGCTTGTTTGTTCGTGTGTGCACAAGTCTATAGGTATTTCTTATACTTATGGAGACCATATGTCCCCAGAAGGACAGGATTTGTACCTTGTGAGGACATGTTGCTGGTCCTGACATCTTTTGTACACTGTTTACAAAAGAACTGCTAATTTTAAGTAAGATTACTGAGGTTAAATTTAGGGTTAGATGTAAGTCTATCAATCCTAAGCGACAGTAACCATTACGAATGAACAGAAAGTCCCCATAAACATACCAGGTCTACCAAGTCTGTGTGTGTTACTTTTGTGAGAGTCTGCCCTCAATTCATATATGTACAATATATATCTGACCTCCTTTAAAATCCATCTTATACCATGTTAATGCAAGTAAAGATGTGGGAAATCCGCATATGCAAATTAGACATGCGGCGTTGTGACATCACTGAGATTTTTGTAATTGTATTTACTATTTATGAGTCCCAGCCTACACAATGTCAGAGTATCGGAATTGTATAAATAAAGCTGCTATTTTCTGGCAGATGGAGTTACTATAGAGTCTGACATCACACTCACACGCACATGCACACGCATGCTCACACACACACACACACACACACACACACACACACACACACACACACACACACACACACACACACACACACACACACACACACACACCAGCTGCTACTGTGGAATAATGAATGAGTTTCATTTCACTGGCTGTAATACAATAGGCTTTACATAAAGACACTGAAGCTTCCTCATTGATCCTGATGATTTATACTGAGCCGTATGTGACTCCTGATTGTTGATTCATTCACATTCGAGGCGATTTTGATTTCTGATTTTTGATTTTTCTCGTTGCTAGTGCTTGTCCGGAGATATAGATGCAGCTTCCCGGCTTTGTGTCTGCATAAGACTGCTTGACATAAAGACTGACTCCATAAGAAGCGTTGCCATGTATATTAAAACCCCCTCATAAAAAGGTCAAACGGCCATCAGAATAAGTATCCGTGGTCACTTTCTCCATCTTCAGCCTTCATCTTCCAACTCCTCCTAACCTCTTTTTGCCTGGCAGGCGCCACTTTCCGCGTCCCCCCGCTTCCCCCTCCGAATTGATCGGGCCGCTGCTGCATAAATTAGCCATCAGTATTAGCATGGCGCAGCGCGTGCCACTGGTGCCAACTGCTCTCCGCACGGCCATTAAAGGTCATGTTTTGATGACTGAATGCCACACAGACACCTTGGCTCCCACGAGGAGGCTCCCCAGGTGCATGTGAAAGGTTAAAAATTACCTTTGCGCCGCCCAAGGAAATAATTAGAGGGGTAGCAGGAGCGGCCCGATAGCCCCGCGCCTGTAGGAGGTGGCGCGACGGGACTAATGGCCACGCCGGGGGAAGGAGAGTCAAACAGGCTGTCATGTAGTCACGGACAAACGAGCCTAATAGCGGGGTCTGTCAGACAGCATAGGTGGGGGGGCGATGGCATTCTGCTCTAACCTTTTCCATAAATCTGTTAACACGTGTAGCGCGGCGGTTTGGCCGCTCGTGCCTGGTGCGCATTAATGCGAGCAGGTTAGTAAGGATCAGTGCCGCGCTGGATCCTCATACGTAAAACTGATTATAGAGCATCGGTTTGTCCATGACCTTGACTCCAGGAGAATATATATGGAAGTATTTTAATGGCAGAAGTATGTGAAGGGGAAAAGCGTGCTGAACGAAGGTAACTGAAGAAAGAATGCACTGAATTTCTGACTTTCCATCATCCTCGAGATGGACTGGTTAAATGTCATACATAAAATATCGAGCATCTGAAATTCATTGTGTTATTTCATTCAGTTACTTCCATTCAGAACGCTTTCCCCGTTCAAGACCTTATATCATAAGTATTTATCCTATCACAATATTAGGACCACCCTTTGTTTCTACACTCACTGTCCACTATATCAGCCACTCTGTTTGCCATATAGGAGCGTTTTGTAGTTCTGTAATTACAATCTGTAGTCCATTTGTTTCTTTACATACTTTGTCCCCTTTATTCTGTTCTCTAAAGGTCAGGACTCCCACTATTTGGGTGGTGGATCGATCTCAGCACTGCACTCATGTGTAGAGCTGGTATAATTAGATCAGGCGTAGCAGTGCTGCTGGAGTTTTTAATCCACCCCATTGTGAGCGCTGCACTGAAACCAGCAGCACTGCACTATCTGGGCAAAATAACAACCAACAAACCTCCTAGACTACGATGTGTGGTCTGAGTTCTCTAGTGACAACGTCAGGGTCATAAAGCATCAAGTATCTACAGTGGTGCTTAAAAGTTTGTGAACCCTGTGGAAGTTTCTATATTTCTGCATAAATATGACCTAAAACATCATCAGATTTTCACACAAGTCCTAAAAGTAGATAAAGAGAACCAAGTTAAACAAATGAGACAAAAATATTATACTTGGTCATTTATTTATTGAGGAAAATGATCCGATATTACATATTAGTGAGTGGCAAAAGTATGTGAACCTCTAGGATTAGCAGTTCATTTGAAGGTGAAATTATAGTCAGGTGTTTTCAACCAATGGGATGATAATCAGGTGTGAGTGGGCACCCTGTTTTATTTAAAGAACAGGAATCTATCAAAGTCTGCTCTTCACAACACGTGTTGTGGAAGTGTATCATGGCACAAACAAAGGAGATTTCTGAGGACCTCAGAAAAAAGAGTTGTTGATGCTCATCAGGCTGGAAAAGGTTACAAAACCATCTCTAAAGAGTTTTGGACTCCACCAATCCACAGTCAGACAGATTGTGTACAAATGGTGGAAATTCAAGACCATTGTTACCCTCCCCAGGAGTGGTCGACCAACAAAGATCACTCCAAGAGCAAGGCGTGTAATAGTTGGTGAGGTCACAAAGGACCCCAGGGTAACTTCTAAGCAACTGAAGGCCTCTCTCACATTGGCTTATGTTAATGTTTATGAGTCCACCATCAGAAAAAGAAACATTGCTGCTCGTCTGCAGTTTGCTAAAGATCACGTGGACGAGCCAGAAGGCTACTGGAAGAATGTTTTGTGGACGGATGAGACCAAAATAGAACTTTTTGGTTTAAAAGAAAAAAGCATTATGTTTGGAGAAAGGAAAAAACACTGCATTCCAGCATAAGAACCTTATCCCCATCTGTGAAACATGGTGGTGGTAGTATCATGGTTTGGGCCTGTTTTGCTGCATCTGGGCAGGACGGCTTGCCATCATTGATGGAACAATGAATTCTGAATGATATCAGAGAATTCTAAAGGAAAATGTCAGGACATCTGTCCATGAACTGAATCTCAAGAGAAGGTGGGTCATTGCAGCAAGACAACGCCCCTTAGCAACACAAGCCATTCTACCAAAGAATGGTTACAGAAGAATAAAGTTCATGTTTTGGAATGGCCAAGTCAAAGTCCTGACCTTAATCCAATGGAAATGTTGTGGAAAGAACTGAAGCGAGCAGCTAATGTGAGGAAACCCACCAACATCCCAGAGCTGAAGCTGTTCTGTACGGAGGAATGGGATGAAATCCTCCAAGCCGGTGTGCAGGACTGATCAACAGTTGAAGAAAACGTTTAGCTGCAGTTATTGCTGCACAGGGGGGTCACACCAGATACTGAAAGCAAAGGTTCACATACTTTTGCCACTCACTAATATGTAATACTAGTTCATTTCCTTCAATAAATAAATGACCAAGTATAATATTTTTGTCTCATTTGTTGAACTGGGTTCTCTTTATCTACTTTTAGGACTTGTGTGAAAATCTGATGATGTTTTAGGTCATATTTATGTAGAAATATAGAAAATTCTACAGGGTTCACAAACTTTCAAGCACCACTGTATGTTAAATCGGCGAACAGACGTCAGAATATCCTGACACCGTTCCACATGGCCTATCTAAAGGTCCCGCCCCTGCTTCCTCGCTCTGCCTTGAGAAAGAATGGCGAGAAAGACGAGTCGAGGGGGCGAAGTGGGAGGGAGCGCTGCTCCTGCGCCAGACAGCCAATCTGTCAGAGGTCAAACCCCTCTCTACTTAAACCAACCCAAACAGGTGCACCTCACACGCATAAAGATACCGACTCGCTCCCCAAGGTGCTAAATGTGAGGGGGGAAGACGTGAGAACAATGGCGCTAAACATAGCGCCGGCGTTCCACCCCCTGCCCTCGTGAAGATGCACTTAACTCTCGGGCGCTGGCACCCGGCGCCATGACATTTATATTCTGCCTGCAACATCCTGCCTGCTAATAGCCGGGTTATTAACATAACAAACTTAAACGTTGGATATAAATAATACCGTTTCAGGATGCATGCCGCTCAGCTGACAGTATTTAGGCAGCGGCTCAACATCTGTTTATGAACACTTTGGCTAATGATATCATTCCATATCATTGAGGGAGGCACAGCGCGCCCAGCGCACAGGTGCAGCTGCTACCGCTGGCGTGCTGCAAACCCAAGGCCGAGAGACATTAAGAGAGAAGTGGAGAGATAGCGACGAGCCCCCCTCCCTCTCCACCAGTCCTCTCCTCCCTCATTCTGTGAGCCTCCAAACCCGTCATTAGGACAATTTTCCCCGGCTCGCAGAGAGGCAGCCCTGTGATTTGAATCTGTGTATCACCTGTAATTGTAGTTTTTAGCAGCCGCCTGATTCCATACATTTAGCGGGCCAAACTGCGCAAGCCAGCCCACGGCCTCTAAAACACATTTGTCGCGCCAGCTGCAGCCATTCTTTTTTAGCAGAGCCTCTCTTTTTGTCTTGCTCGCATTCTTTTTTCCTTCCTTTTTTTCATGCGTAATGCTAGACGGCTTGCGAGCATGCTCAGAGACCAGGGGCACATGTCGTGCCTTTGTTTTGAGTTCCCATATGCCTTGTTTAGGGTGTCACAATTATAGAAATTATTGATTATTCTTGCCAGAACAATACCGAGGTCCCTGTAATGTGCAGTGACCGGGCTCTCGCGTTCCCCCTGTTTTCCCATCGCAGCTCTTCTCCCAGGTGGAAGGAACGATGGAAACACACTAGCGGATTTCACCGAGAACTGCAGCACGGCATCTGTACACATTAGCAGCATTTCATAACATGGCTCAATTTTTGGATTTGTGTAATATCTGTAGCTAACTGTAAGGTTTTTAGTATTGAAGGGACTTTGTTAAAGCTATTCCAATTACTTAGAAATTTGCTACACTTATTAAAATTCTACTGTATATTAAATGGGCTTGAATTCTATATTAAATAAATAAATCTATATCACAACAAGGTTTTCTACAAAGTTCCTGTTCTTACTTTTCTCTTAAATGTCAGTGTTCATTTCACAATCTAATCATTTCACAGCTAATTATTTAGTTTATAACTCCAAGGAATTGTTGTTTAACTGAGAAAAAAAAATCATATCTAATTCATTCCTTAGTCAAAAATGCAAAGTTTAGACAGTGGAGTCTGCATTTCCTAGCATACAGGTTAGCTAGATGTGTTAGCAAGCTTTACAGGAGCTTAGCTAGTGTGATAGCTAGCTAACACTACCATTAGCAAACTGCTATAACTTTGCCAGGACATTATTTAGAAATTTGCTACACTTATTAAAACTCTACTGTATATTAAATGGGCTTGGATTTTATATTCAATAAATAAATCTATATCACCACAGAGTTTTCGACGAATATTCTTATGCTTACTTTTCTCTTACATGTCAGTGTTCATTTCACAATGTAAACTTCCTGACTAGCTGCTAGGAGTGGCACAGCTAATAATTTAGTTTAAATACTAGAAGTAATTTGTGATTAACTGAGAAGAAAATCATACCTAGGTCATTCCTTAGTCAAAAATGTAACATTTAGATTGTGGAGTCTGCATTTCCTAGCATAGACGTTAGCTAGATGTGTTAGCAAGCTTTACCAGAGCTTAGCTAGTGTGATAGCTAGCTAACACTACCATTAGTAAACTCCTATAACTTTGTCAGGACATTATTTAGAAATTTGTTACACTTATTAAAATTGCACTGTATATTAAATGGGCTTAAATTCTATATTTAAAAAAATAATTCTACATCACCACAGGGTCTTCTACAAATGTTCCTGTGCTTACTTTTCGCTAAACTGCCAGTGTTCATTTCACAATCTAAACTTCCTGACTAGCTGCTCAGAGTGACATAGCTAATTATTTACTTTAAAAACTGCAAGTAATTGCTGATTAACTCAGAAAAAAAATCATTTCGAGTTCATTCTTTAGTCAAAAATGCAACGTTTGGATAGTGGAGTCTGCATTTCCTAGCATAGACGTTAGCTAGAGGTGTTAGCAAGCTTTACCGGAGCTTAGCTAGTGTGATAGCGAGCTAACACTACCATTAGCAAACTCCTATAACTTTGTCAGGACATTATTTAGAAATTTGCTCGACCTTTTTAAATGTAACTATATATAAAATGGGTACGTGGTGGCACGGTGGTTAGCAATGTCACCTCACAGCTCCTTTGTTTGATCTTTTCCGATGTTTTTTAAGATATATTCATATAATCATTCATCTACGTCGAGGCACTTAGCAGATCCCCTTTTCCAGAGCGACTTACAACTCAAAAAATCTTAGCAGTTACAACTGTTACAATCCAAGCAACTGTGGATTAATTGGGATTTGAACCCTGGATCTTCTGGTCCATAGTTCAGCTGAACAGCATTCATTTAATTTTCTTATCCACTTAATCCTTATGTGTTCTTTAAGCTTGTTCTATGCAAACCTAGTAGAAACTCAAAAATAATGTGCTTTTGTGTCAATAAGACTGTACACAAAGCGAAATTGTGCTTCCCAGTTACAGAGGGCCTTATGGGGCTTATTTTTTAGAAGATCAAAAAAACAGGTCCACATTTAACCTAATCGTCAGTAGGTTTTCCGACAAACCAACACTTTTCACCTCTGGCGTTTCGTGGGCTGGGTAAACACCCTGATGATGTCTTATTTTCCACTTCAGAACTTGTGTAATGAACAGGGGACTGAGACAGAGCGAGGTGAAGAAAGAGATGAGGCCGAATTGACCATCCTTGTTCTGCGCTGCCTTTAGGCACTACAACCCCATAATAATGTCATCAGCTTGTTTGACACAAAAATCCAACAAAAAGCCGAGTGGAACTGCTCAGAACTGTTACAATTAATCATTGGAAGTTCATGTTTAGCACTACGCTAAAGAAGACTGGATTTTGGGAGGTGATTTATCCGCATTGTTAATTATGATAGAGGTTCTGTGATGGGGTTGTGTGTTTTTTAAGGCACTGGCAAACTTACCTTACATAGCATTGTGATTTCCAACTAGGACATGGCTGGATCTTCCAGAGTGTAATGATAGAAACGTCCAGTTCCCTACACAAATGGAGCCCCAGTGCCTTGACCTAAACCCATTTGGAACCCGTTTGAGTGGACCTAGGAATCTCATCAAGAATTGATCGAGCAAGGTTTCAATGCACTAATGTTGGCAAAAGATGGTTACCCATGATAGTGGTGCCACTGATTCTGGATGTCTAATCTAACAGGACATTAGGGCAAGCTCTCTGATCCCAGGCAGACTTTTACTGGATCGGCTCGGGAGATTTCCTTCGCCAAGCTGATTCCTCAATCCTAACTGAAAGCTGTCTCATTTCCCGACGTATCCCGACACCGCGAATGAAGATCTGACACCGCCCCGGTGCCACCTGAGGACAGAACTAAAAAGGAAAAGAAAAAGCCATCTGAGGCCTCGCCGACACGTCGGCCCTAACAAGTGTTTTTTTTTTTTTTTTTTTTTTATCAAGTGCAGACGCCGCTGCCTTTGTTATTCCTTGTTCAGAAGTAAATTACACTTTTAAGATTTATTAAGACAAGAAACAATTTTCAAATACCAGGTCCGAAGCCTCGGTGGAACAGCACTCATTACTTCCTTGCCCGAGGCGCTCTTTGGCTCGCTGGCATAACCCATCACTCTCTCTCTTCCTCTTTCTCTCTGCATCCAAGTCAGTAATATCAGAGCGGTTTGTGAAAAGTCAAACTCCGAATCCGCTCGCAGCAGGTGCTTCCTTAACTCTACTCAATAATTTAAGAAGCGCGGCCGAATCCGTTCAAACCACCACACGAGCATCTACAAAGATCTTTTATCCCTTTATCCTCTTCTTTTTTGTTTTATTCATTTGTGTTTTTTTCCTTTTCTGGTTTTATGCATGCACAGAAAAGGCCATTTGTTCTCTCTTAGCCAAACTCATTACTTTGAATATGTGTGTAACTGATTTTTAGTTCAGGCCACTCTCACACTAAGGTCTTGAAGGCTCGGAAGTACAATTTATTTCAGCTTCATCGCCAGACTGTGAACATGTGCTTTTCAGGATTCATTAATAAGTCATATCGGTGTTCCCAAGACAAAAGTCTCTCGTCTGGGCTTTGAAGGAAACGCTTCAAACCTGCCACAGCTGTTTGGGATCTTTAGGACCTTATTAAAGGCCTGTGGTTTAAATCCTGAAGTGTAATCTTTGATTAAGTTTTACTGCCTGAACAAATTTCTCATGTGTGCCAAGACGACGATTACTGTCACAATTTGGGCTTTTTTTCTCTCTTGCTCCTAAAGCATCCATTTTAAAGTCACAAAACATGACGGTTTGTCAATATAGAACACCCTTAATATATATATTAAGTATTTCTAAAATGATAAGAATTATAAAATAGGGTTTTAGGGCCATGACATTTTGTAAAGCTATCAGTAAAAATGTACCTTTGACAGTATCCCTCCACTGACATGTGTTTAAGTTTGTAAAGGGAAAAAATAGTATAGTACCAGCATATCAGGGGATGAACACAAGACCGTTTGTCACCCGCTCCTTCCCACCCTGCTCCCCGAGCCGTGAGAGCAAATCAGATTTACAACAGAAAGACAAAGGTTAGATCCACATGAGCAGGAAAACATCTGCGATCTCTAAGTCAGGCCTATTCACAAATCGACAATAGCATACAGTGCTTTTTTCGACCTGTCAGAAACTGTGTGTGTGTGTGTGTGTGTGTGAGCATGTGTTCAGCGGACTGTGGCCGGTCTAAAAACCTCGAACTCTGGGTTGTCGGTCTCCCATCCTCTCTCTCTCGCCCCGCTCTACTCTAATAACCTCGAGTGTGAGACGAGCTCCGGGTGTGACAGCCGGACTACCGAGGGTGAAAAATCACTGCTGGCAGAAAGCAGGCGCGTTAAGTGTAAGACGTGTAACGTGCACGGGTGAGACGCGTGCTTAAAGTTAAAGGCCTATGGGATTAGAATGGGCTGTACGATATTACTGACATAATATTACAATCTGTTCGACTGGAGATTATTACTGCAATATCAATGCAGAAAACTACACTGGAACGTGTAAGGCGGTACAGAATGACTGCAATCCGTTTTAGTGAAGATACAGAACGTGCAGTATTGATATCATACCACTATAGGATGTGCAGCATTATTAGGATGTATTATGATCACGATATATCATTACGAATGTAGATTATTATCGTTACGTTTTATTATATATTATATACGATCATCTTTCATGATATGCAGGCATATTCTAATGACATTATAAAGTTATTATGTCATTATAGGACAATTATTGTAATACCTTACATTATTATGAAATTAATTAGCCTATTGGACGGTATTACTGCTGTGTATTTGAAATTCGTATGATATTCAGTAGTTACTCTAAGCTTGTATCAGGCTGGGGCACACACACAGAATTTAGAGGGGGCATGGCTTTACCCCGTGCTTGCCAATCAGTCATATGGGCACAACTTCGCATGAAAATAAGCCTGTTAACACTAAATGATGAAGTGATTTAACACGAGTGGGCGTTACGATGCCACGGATGAGAAACGAAGCACGATTTAACGCTAAATATTTGTATTAATTGCATTGACTAAACATTTACCTACAAGTTCTTATTAAATTACCTGAAGTGTGACTGACATTCTTTGAAATATTTGTCCGTCACGAGAAAAATCCAAAGACAAACTGAAAGCGTTCAAGCTTTTCCGGAAGATGCTCGGGCATTGTGGGAAATGTAGTGAATTTGCGTACCGTGTCCTGTACTTCTGCTCAGCAGTTCAGGATAACGTTGACGGATTGCACTATAATTTTAGTATTTATATGGATTTTGTACTTACGTAACATTTCCATCCCAAACTGGTTCTCTACGTGTGCACATCTACAGTGTGTTGCTCTTTGTATCCACTGTATTCTTTATTATTATTATTATTATTATTATTATTATTATTATTATTACCATCAATTGGTTGCGGTTTCTAGGGTACATTTTCCCAGACTCTCGACCACAGTTCCTGTTGTGCTAATTAGCACTGCCGTATTTCAGCTGACACTCTCCTGACAGGTGCAGCCCGTCTGCTGGGCTCCAACTCTCCCAAACACTCACACACACTCACACACACTCACACACACACACACACACACACACAGTAAAAGTGTTGATTTCGTCCCCCATCTGTTATTACATAATCACTGCCAATATCTGCGTGATGAAGACGGAGAAGAAAGAGACAGACGACGCGACGCGAGAGAGGATGGGAAGAGAAAGTCGACAGAAGTGAGTATTAGGGCACGTCAGTGCCGCGGCTGGAGGCTGTTCACAGTAATTGAGGCCTCGGTTGAAGTCGATAGCTTTCATTCTTGGCTCTGGTACGCCCGGAACGGATTCCGAGTTCCGCATGGGGTCGCACGTATCGTCTAAAACTGTTAATTATAAACTAGGTACAAAATGTCTTCCTACACACCCAGTGTTTATCATATTCATCTATCAATATCTGTTAATGTTATTTTCTAGTTACCGGCAATTGTACAGCACACTAGACAACATTTTTCACACAGTTGTTCCTTGTGAAGTCTCTGCGAACGGATAGAAATCACAACAACATTATCTATGCATACGCAGGTCTGAGGTAGGAATGTTGAGCTAAGCTAAGGTTATTTGCAAACTTAATTAGCTATAAAAATGGAGTGTAACACCATTAGGGGCTAACATCATTATACAAAGGTCACCAACATACAGTGGGGCTAAAAAGTATTTAGTCAGCCACTGATTGTGCAAGTTCGCCTACTTAGAAAGAATTAAACTGTAAATCATGGTGGAAAATAAGTATTTGGTCACCCACAAACAAGCAAAATTGTAGAGCTGGGAAGAGTGAATCTACAATAGGCAAACAGGTTGGTGTGAATAAATCAACTGTGGGAGCAATTGTAAGAAAATGGAAGACATACAAGACCATTAATAATCTCCCTCAATCTGGGGCTCCACACAAGATCTCATCCCGTGGGGTCAAAATGATCATGAGAACGGTGAGAAAAAATCCCAGAACTACACGGAGGGACCGGATGAATGACCTGCAGAGAGCTGGGACCAAAGTAACAAAGGCTGCCATCAGTAACACACTACACCGAGAGGGACTCAGATCCTGCAGTACCAGGCGTGTGCCCCTGCTTAAGCCAGTACATGTCCAGACCCGTCTGAAGTTTGCCAGAGAGCATATGGATGATCCAGAAGAGGATTGGGAGAAGATATCATGTGATCAGATGAAACCAAAATAGACGTTTTTGGTAAAAACTCAAAAAACTCATCGTGTTTGGAGGAAGAAGAATGCTGAGTTGCATCCCAAGAACACCATACCTACTGTGAAGCATGGGGGGTGGAAACATCATGCTTTGGGGTTGTTTTTTCTGCAAAGGGGACAGGACGACTGATCTGTGTTACGGGAAGAATGAACGGGGCCATGTATCGTGAGATTTTAAGCCAAAACCTCCTTCCATCAGTGAGAGCATTGAAGATGGAACGTGGCTGTGTCTTCCAGCATGACAATGATCCCACACACACCACTCGGGCAACGAAGGAGTGGCTCCGTAAAAGGTCAAGATCCTGGAGTGGCCTAGCCAGTCTCCAGACCTCAACCCCATAGAAAATTTGTGGAGGAAGTTGAAAGTCCGTGTTGCTCAGTGACAGCCCCAAAACATCACTGCTCTAGAGGAGATCTGCATGGAGGAATGGGCCAAAATACCAGCTACAGTGTGTGCCAACCTGGTGAAGATTTACAGGAAAACGTTTGACCTTTGTCATTGGCAACAAAGGTTATGTTACAAAGTATTGAGTTGAACTTTTGTTATTGACCAAATACTTAATTTCCACCATAACTTACAATTAAATTCTTTAAAAAATCCTACAGTGTGATTTTCTGGATTTTTTTTCTAATTTTGACTATCATAGTTGAAGTGTACCTATGATGAAAATTACAGACCTCTCTCATCTTTCTAAGCAGGAAAACTTGCACAATCAGTTGCTGACTAAATACTTTTTTGCCCCACTGTAAGCTGTTGTTATGTAATAGCATTGTGTGTCCATTTTTCTCTGTTTTTTTGTTATTATTTCAAATTCCGCCTGGCTTGGGATGGAAAACACAGGACTGTAAACAGACATGACATGCTGACCTTTCTTGATCTGAGTTTGTCTCTGAACATTCTCGTAGGTCAGAACTCCACCAATTTTACTCAGGCAGGATGGAAAGTTGGTGGTAGAATCTGCTCGGCCCGGAGAAATGACTGAGGTGGCACTGTCGCGTCATCTTCGTGTTCGCCACCACCCAGGTTTGGAATGTTTCTTTTTCCAGTGCTGACATTGGAGAATCTGCCTGAGGTGACCCTGCTTCCTTCCAAAGGAGGGGTACGAGGTGCCAGAACACACACCGATTGGGCCGCACCTTCGCTTTTCCATTTCCGAGGGGCTAAACGGTCGATAGGCAAGCGGTTTGGGAACGCTGATCCTAATTGTTTGTTGAATTATTTTTCCTGAACGATGCACCTGAACTCCAGTGAGCCAGCTCGTGAGACGCACAGCACAATTAGAGCCTGCAGAGCAGCGAGGATTGTGGGAAAGCGTCGGCCAAGCAGCCCGCAGGGCGAATCGGATAAATACCTTTTAGTGCTTTAGGTAGCATGGAGGGGTAGAACGAGATCTGGGGCTCTCGGGGAGTAATTTTGGCCTTATTGTCTGCATGTTTGACCTCCTCTTGACAGGGTTCCAGCATGCTTTGGATGCTGCTCTGTGCTATCCTTCTCCTGATTTAATCAAAGGCCATTAAGGAGCATAGGAGAACCAGGCAGGATGTTACTGCCGGCTAACTGTTGAACTCCCCTTCTCCTTCTCTCACATCTCTGTCTGTCTGGATCAGGCAAAACAATAAAACCACACACAGACCGAATAACAAATAATGTCGGTTATCATGTTACAGCAGCACATGTTAAACTCTGGAATTTTCATAGTCAATGTGTTGGATGTGGAAGAAATATTCAGGATTCACTAATATAGGCGACAAATCATCCTGGCCAGACGACTGGGTCGGTGATAGGCAGTCGGTTCCCAAGGTGGCCCGAGGCTTTGGTAGAATAGAAATGTTTAATGCTGGTTACAGGAGGAATGTGTCACAACACAGCGCAGCGCCCCCTGCTGACTACGGAGCTACGGAGCTTCCTAGTCACAGGATAGGTTGCCAGGTTTGCGTGTGTGGGAATCACCCAGTACTCCTCCAATATCTAACAACACACATAGCCGCAGGATGTCCTGCACGTATCACTGCACTGTTAGTGTCTCTAGTATCACTACTGTCATATGCGATGGCTCCCCGGATAATCACCCCCCCCCACGACGCCTCCATACTCGAACCCAACCCTCATCGGATCCCGATACCTAAACCTGCAAGTATTTAATAAAGAATCAAGTCACTTGTCGACTCAAGTCGTCTGCCTCGATTCTAAATCTCAAGTCATAATGGAGCCGAGTCTTTTATCAGCGCTCGACAAGCAAGTCTCAAATTTTGTGACTGGAGTCTGACTTGAGTCACGTCATGTCACTCAAGTCCCCCAACTCTAATGATTGCACCATTTACCCGAATAACTGATGGCACCAGGATGCACTGTGTGAAAGATATGAGCCAGCGAAGGGAGTACCATGCTCTTGATAACATACTGCTGGGAAATCCTGGGTCTGGACCTTCATTTGTACTGTGATTTGACACGGAACACCTACCTAAACATTGTTCCGTACCAGATGGACGAATGTTTTGGCTGATGTTAGAGTTTGTTGATCATTTCGCAAAACTCGATCTCACCCCGAGAGTTATTTTAGTAGCTATTAAAGTTGATGCGTTCCAGAACTAACAAAACTCGAGACTCCAGAGCTCTAAACTTATACGGCGTTCATGATTTGTGGGGTTTTCTGTAGAGAATTTGCTTTATGGTAAACTACTTCGAAACTTCTCCCTCCGTGCGACTCTTCCTCCGCCTGTTTTGGGGGCAGTGAGCGTGTGCAAATGGTCCCTGGCTGTTTATTAGTGGTTGTGGGTGTCAGGGAGAGAAAGACCGGAGGGCCTGGATCGCTCCATTTCTCCATTCTCTGGTGCCTCGCTCTGTTCCTCCTGACTGAGATGAGTAGAGTTCTCGGGTAAAGAGCACCGAGGTCTCTCTCTGTGCGGATCCGAGTGTGTGTGTGTGTGTATGTGTGAGCCCAGGGGAAGTAACATCCAATTGTGTTTGTCAAGGCTTCCATTCTTCATGTCATGGCGGGCCTAATTCACTGGCATGCTCGGGCTGTTTTGCGCTAAACTAAGACTGTCAGCGGGAAAAAAACACACAGAAAAACTCGCCTGCAAACACTTCTCCCCGCTCGCTCGTCCGAATCCTCCCGGGCACGCCATTCCTCGCTTGCTCCGTCTTTATCCGCGGCTGAAGCGCCGACAGGCTGGCCAAGCAGAGCGGCGGCCATGACAGGCTTACACCAGGCCAAAGCAAAGAGAACGCTTTGGCGTGCCGACCAGGACCTGGCTTTAACGCAGAAAAAGCAGCAGCCCATCAGAGACCGAATCAGCTCGTTATTACTAACGACGCCACATACAGAAGAGGTGTCAGATCGAGGCTCTTCTGCCTCTGTTATACCCCGCAAAGCTAATGAGAGATGGCTACTTCTCACACAAAGCTATGAAGAGTATGACATGAGGTCCCACGGTGACTCCGCGTCTAGAAACTGGGTCAAAGAGCTCTCATTAGGAGGCAGAGTTTCAACTTTCGATGGATCAACTGGTCAGGGCGCTTGCTTTATATATAAGCATACACAACATGCTGTATGCCCATGTCTCCCGACCTGGGATCCTGACCCCCCCAAAACATCACTTTGTCTGCTCTGAGGTGCTCAGAGTTTGTCAAAATACAATTTGCTGAAATGTTAAATAAAAATCTCACTGACTTGAAAACACATCTGTATGTAAAATTACTTTAAAAAGTTAGATTTTTAGCTAAATGTCTTGAAAAGATGAATCATGAATCATTTGCGATGAATCATTTCGTTTGCTCTCTGTGTGTTAGATTTTCTTAGATACTTTTAGGGGGGCTCCAAGAAAAAGAAAGGGAACCACTGCTATATACTGACCCAAAGAAAAGTCCTGGTTGGAAAGGTCCCACATAGGTCCAAAATAAAAGCCCTGGTTTACTAAACCCCCAAAGAAAAGCCCTAGTTGGTAAGATTTTATAAAGGTCCAAAATAAAATAAAAGTCCTGGTTTACTAAACCCCAAATAACTTCCCTGGTTGGTAAAGTCCTAAAATAAAAGCCCTGGTTTACTGAACTCCTAAAGGAATGCCCTGGTTGGTAAGGTCCCATAAAGGTCCAAAATAAAAGCCCTGGTTTACTAAAACCCCAAAGAAAAGCCCTGGTTGGTAAGGTCCCATAAAGGTCCAAAATAAAAGCCCTGGTTTACTAAACCCCAAAGAAATGCCCTGGTTGGTAAGGTCCCAAAATAAAAGCCCTGGTTTACTAAAACCCCAATGAAATCCCCTTGTTAGTAAGGTCCCATAAAGGTCCAACATATAAGCCTTGTTTACTAAAAAACCCCAAGAAAAGGTCTTGTTTACTGAGGTAACACCAACCTCCAAAAAAAAGCCCTGGTTATGTTTTCTTAGATACTCTTAGGAAGGCTCCAAGGAAAAAAAAAGTATACTAATTGTTGTATACTGAAGTCTGGGTACACATGGTTAAAGGACAAGAAGGGTGCCAAGTACCACTGATATGGTATCCCGTCACCATGGAGACCCCAGATTGAGTCTAGAAGGTGACTGGATGTTCCACAGACCAACTGGGTGTGTATGGGATGGATGGACAATCGAGGGACTGGATCAGGTGCCCTTGAAGCCCTCGGTCAGGGGTTGTACGGAGACATACGGCCCTACTGCCTCAAGGGCGGGGTCAGTGTGTGGCTGGGGTTGCTGATAAGTCAATTTTTTTGCACTGTTTACAATAGAGAATTGTCTCAAAGCAGCTTTCACTTAAAAAGTTAAAATGGTACATAAATAACTAACGATGCATGTTAGGTGTTGGTCATGAATAAATAATGCACACAATGCACTTACACACACACACACACACACACACACACACACACAAATTGCAAGCCATGCTACCCTTCTCCACCTTCAGTCCTTTTTCCCCAGGCCCAATATTTCCTGACTGTCCTGCTGTATCATACATTAACATTGTCATTCAGCTAGAAAATCAATGCCCCTGTACTTCAAAGGCCCATCATCCTGCTCCGAGGTGAGAGCAGTGACAATAAAGCCAGGGCCCGTGGGGGTCGTGACCCCTGTGCCCGGTGACAGCGTTATCCGGCAAGGATGCTTCGCTGGTGGAACGTGAGCCTGAAACAATAGAGCCAGGAAAAGCAGAGTGAGCGAGGTTTGTTTAGCTCTCGCCTCTCGCCTCTATTTGCTTACATTCCGCCGTCCAGCGCAGATGCCGAGAGCCGGCGGGACCCGCGAGAGACCTAAGATGTCCTCCGGCGTGAAGGCGAAGATCAGTTCCCCAGGCCAAGTATTAGACAGCTTGTTTAAGCTTCCAGTTTAGATATATCACACCACACAGCGCGCATTTGCGACCCTTAGAATTGATTACAGAGGACTGTGTTTACGCGAAAGAGGCCCCGCGGCTCGGTTTATGTGTGCTTCACGCATTTCAAGTGCTTTACAAAATAAAGTTCCAAATGATGCATCTTTCTGCTTTCAGGTATTTTACACAAACCAAAAGTGACAGATTCTACCCGCTGAATTCCATCCACAACTTGGAAAAAAAAAAACACAACGATTTAAACTGTAACCTTTTCCATAAATGTGCAATCCCTCCTCTATTTAGGTCACGGCTGACAGCTGCAGACATGTCACGTCCATAAACACATAAAGATGCTTCGTCAAAAGGATGCAGTGGAAAAGTAAAGCTTTGTAATCACACATTATACACATATACATATTAAAGCCCTGGTTTTACTAAGACCTGAATAAAAGCCCTAGTCCAAAAAGAATCCCAGATAAAAGCCCAAAGAAAAGGGCCTGTTTAGTAAAAACATCCCAAATTAAAGCCCTGGTTTACTAAGGGCCCCAATAAAAAGTCATTTTACTAACGGACCAAATAAAAAGCCTTGTATATTATGGACCGAAATAAAAGCCCTGATTGGTAAGGTCCCAAAATAAAAGCCCTGATTTACTAAAACCCCAAAGAAAAGCCCTGGTTGATAAGGTCCCATAAAGGTCCAAAATAAAAGCCCTGATTTACTAAAACCCCAAAGAAAAGCCCTGCTTGATAAAGTTTCATAAAGGTCCAAAATAAAAGCCCTGATTTACTAAAACCCCAAAGAAAAGTCCTGGTTTACTAAAACCCCAAAGAAAAGCCCTGGTTGATAAGGTCCCATAAAGGTCCAAAATAAAAGCCCTGGTTTACTAAAACCCCAAAGAAAAGTCCTGGTTTACTAAAACCCCAAAGAAAAGCCCTGCTTGATAAAGTTCCATAAAGGTCCAAAATAAAAGCCTTGTTTGATAAGGTCCCAAAATAGAAGACCTAGTTTACTAAAAGCCAAAGAGAATCCCTGGTTGGTAAGGTCCCAAAATAAAAGCCCTGGTTATTAAAACCCCAAAGAGAAACCCTGGTTGGTAAGGTCCCAAAATAAAAGCCGTGGTTTATTTAACTCCCAAAGAAAAGCCCTGGTTGTTAAAGTACTATAATAGTCCAAAAATAAATAAAAGCCTTGGTTTACTAAAACCCCAAAGAAAAGCCCTGGTTGGTAAAGTCCCACAAAGGTCCAAAATAAAAGCCCTTGTTTACGAAGGGCCCAAAAATATCGCAAATAAATTCCCAGGTTTAACTAAGGGCCCAGTTGATAGGCTTTGTTTACTAAAATCCCAAAAGCCATGGTTTAGTAAGACCCCACAAAGGTCCAAAATAAAAGCCCTGGTTCAGTAAGGGGCCAAATTAAAGCCTTTGTTTATTAAGATTCCAAAAAGATAGCAAATAAACCCCCTGATTTATTACGTTCCCAAGAAGTAGCCCTGATTTACTGAGTAAAAGCCATAGTTTATTAAGAACCCAAATAACAGCTTTGATTTACTAACATCCTAAAAAATACTTCAAATGTCCTTATATGTTTAATGTATGTATAGAATTTTGCGTTATCCTCTACCACATGCTCCCTTATAAACTCAATTCAAAACAATTTACTGTGCTATTTACTTAATACATGCCCAGTTATTCAATGCCTTTACATAACTACTTTACAAAAGAAAAACAAAGTACACAGTTTCAGTAAATTGATAGTGGTTTGTGTTGCGCCACTTCAAAAGTTTGCTTTTACCAGAAGCTTTAGCCTGGCATGTTTATAACACTTTTACAGATAAGACTCTGAATTGATTTATTTGACATGCTGAAGTTGGCAGATCCACCCGCAACCTTGCGAAACCTTTCCTGGAACGACCTTTTCTCACATTCTCACATTCCTGCTGCTCGTTTGTGGCCTCTTCATTTTTTTCCCCCTCATTTTGATCTGAAACGTTTTCATCAGCTTGGCGTCGGACAGTAGGCAGGTCAGCGAGGCAGGAGAATGACCGCTTCCAGGATCCTTTCCTCCACAGTTTGTACGCCTCTCTGCATTCCCACGGCCGGCCGGGTCAGCCAGCGGCTCCTGTCGAGGTAGAGGCGGAAATCATTTGGCCCAAAAGGAGGACAAAACGGAAATCAGCACTGACATCTTTACTGACTGATTACAATCTTTTAATGTCAATTTCAGGTTTTTTTCCCCCCCTCATATCATCGCTGCCATTGCTTCCAAAAACTCACGCTGGAAACAAACACACACTTTGGTCAGAAGCAGATTAACATACCGTATGACTCTCACATCCTAAACCTTTCCATCCAGGCCAGCGGTTAGTCACAAACTTGGGAATTCTCTACACTGTTATTG
Organism: Ancistrus triradiatus; assembly: GCA_025084515.1. Lineage (NCBI taxonomy): Eukaryota > Metazoa > Chordata > Actinopteri > Siluriformes > Loricariidae > Ancistrus > Ancistrus triradiatus. The sequence goes on from JAJAGP010000134.1 coordinate 584,037, forward strand.
CTTGACAGAGTTTTCCTGGCTTTATGCTATTCAAAGGTGCAGTGTGTGGTGACGACTCGGGCATCCTGATCACACTCACACCGGCCATGCTAAAAATCCAGCTGGACTTCAGCATGAGAGACAAACGGGTTAATAGTTCAGTAATAAACACTTT